>JARYHS010008075.1:121629643-121724506 GCA_031002005.1 Vandiemenella viatica | reverse complement strand
GCATTAAATCAGATTTGAAAAACAAATTAACTGTGGGCACCATAGCAAAAGCTTTTGAGAATATCCTGCACAACAATATTTATCATTAAAATGCGTGCATTAAAGAACGCATAATCTGAAAGCACGGCATCATTAATATCAGAAACTTCACAAGCTTGATGGACCACATCACTTTACAGGCAAGAAATGTCACTTTATCGGAAACACAGCATTGTGACGCAGTCGTTAACTTATTTAAATCACTGGAGTGGAGGTCACAGTACGATAGCCTGAGCTGTCCAGGGACGTTATATGGGAGGGGAAAACTTGTCTAGGGCGTAGCGTTGAGGGAAGATCACTTTACCTGCACATCAGTAGCTGCAGAGGCGTGGGCCGTGGTCAGGATACGGGCGAAGCTACGTCGGGGGTCGACGACTGTAGCAAGCAGGTCGACACCTGCGTCGAATTGAGACAGCTGAGCTTGCTACGTAAGGCACTGCCCAACCTTGCATTACTGCGATGCGAAACTCTGCTAACCGCGCGACTGTCGGCGGCGCTCGAACACAACATGCCTTACGCTATACTATGTTCGCTCTCATCTGGCGCGTCAAGGTCATGTGCCCCTCGCCCCGCACCTCACCTCACCACCCCCTCCCGATGTCTTCCCCTCCGAGCAGACCGCTGGTTACAGACAGGCAGGAGGCATTGTCGTATGGCGCAGTATTGTCGTGTTTATTCCGATACACCGTAATAAAACGCTGTAATTGAAATGGCGTCAGATAGGTGTTACATTAGGCGACAGTCAAAAAAACATTATTTTTGATGAGTATAATTTTTTTAAGACGCTAGAAAACTCTGAAGAGAAAGCTAATATTCTTTTTAGGGAACCGCAAAAAATGACGGCAGAGGCGTGTGGCGTTACGAACAGTGCAGCGAGTATTTAAACAACGTGTTTCGAGAATTAACTGCCACTGCGAAACACATCTAAAAAATGGATTTAATCCTCGAAATGTCTTGCGTGACTTTTAAAACCAATAATAATGACTGGTAGCAGTAAGTTTTATTCATTGATATGTAAATAATTTTTATCTTTATTAACATATGAAATTATAGTTGGTAAACGCGCAATTCCTATGACATACGATTCACTCATTTCCGTCACGACAGATAGTTAAAAATCTCGATTTTACTGAAGAAATCATCAAATTAGACGTAACATATCGTACCTCATACTTTATGAAAATGTTTGCGCATGCGCGGCAGCTGTTTCCCCTTCGCCTGTAGGGGCTGGGGCAGCGGAGTGGGGATAGAGCAGAGTGACCTTGACCCGCCTTTTCCTGTCTGACCATAGTATAGCCTGTGTCGGCGCCTGTCTCCAGAGTAATCCTTTCCGCGACGCTTCCTCGGCGTGTTGGTCCTCGCCCCATTCTCCGCTGTGTCGGATATGACTTGGGGAGCAACGAACAAGTAACACTAACAATCTGCTTACTGTTCTCTACCCTGCAATAGCCCGTGCCTGATACGTACCCCACACACTCGGCCAGCCCTCACTTAGTTCTCCTGTGACATTGTTGTCTCCCACTATTTGGTGCTATCCACCATTTCTGCGGTTCACTGGTTTGGTTTCCTCTACTTAGTTTTCAAGTTTAGTGCCCTTTAAAATGGAGCAGCTCCTGGTCCTTACTTTAGCGCAGGTAGCGGGGTCCCGGATACAGTATTCTTCTGTTAGATCGAGAGTTCAGGCACTTAGTGACCCACAGCCATGTGCTGACTGGCTGTTGATGAAAGTGTTCCCCTTTGCGGTTGCTGCGTATGAAAATAACACACATCCCACACCCGCTTGAGCTTACGTGATGTTTCCTTAATAATTGAGTCCCTTCACAGTGATTGTCAATTGAGTTCTGATCAATATTCTACCTCCACAAACTTTACATAGTCTACAACATTAACAGAATCCAAAGACAAGGGTGTTTGTCTTTGGAGACGTGTGACTGTGAATCTAACTCGCGTTCTCCTGAATGCAGGCCAGAATATAAACCGTGCACCCTCGAGGTTCGGCAAAAAATAAAACAACAGCTAGTAAACAAGTGATTCGACATAGTAAGGTACGTCGGAGGACAAAACCTTTGTCACGTCCTAAGAGTATTACGTTATGGCTCACTGTGTGTGGAGTCATTAACCATAATGCCACGCGTTTGACTACCAGAAGGCTTAAATTCTGAATAAACCTTTTGTTTGATATATCACAAGTTAATCACACAGAAGGTAAGTCTAAAATGATATCTACTTAAAAGAATAAGTCAGAAGTCAGGAAATAGAGTAGAAGAGTGATTTGTTCTAATTTATTGTTGTTACTCCAACCAGTGGTTTTTTATGTCTCCTGAAAAACTATTGGTTTTGTGTTGTGACAGTATTCCTCCAGCGGTGCGATATAATCAAGTCAGGGCTCTAATGAAATATTTATTCCGAACTAATTTATTTGCAAAAGTAAACGAAATAAAATTAAGGGAATCGGACACTCCACTCATTACGTATTTACTCCGCGCTATTAAAGAAATGATCTGCTCTGTCACAATCGTTACTGCCAACTATTCAGCGATGAAGATGTGAAAGTAGCCACGGTGATGTTAGTGCTTAAGAGGAAGTTGCTTCGGAAATGGTTTGACGATACGAAGTACTGAAACATTAAGTAGGGGTAGGGAATAAAGTTATACAGGGTCTTACTTCATTGGAATGATATACAAATTTGTTGAGATAACTTACAGAATCGGTACATGTGTTATTTTGTAGCAAACAATTTCAAGTTTGATGCACGTGGGGTGACGAAAATCCACATGCAACCCTGGAATGTTCTTGACAGCCCAAAAGTTAATGTGTTTTGTGCCCTTTGCAAACTGAAAGTGTACGTCTATTTCTTCTTCATGGAGAAAGCTGTCACTGGTATTGTGAATCTGGAAATGCTTGAAAACTTTTTAATTCCACACATCGATGAAGATGACAGAGATGGGATGGTTTACTATCAGCAAGATGGTGCACCACCTTATTTCCTCCCGGAAGTTCCAGGTTTTCTTGATAATCGCTTCCCAGGTGGGTGGATTGGCCGTGAAGGGCCAATCACATGGCCACCTCGTTTCCCAGACTTGACACCTCTGGGTTTATTTCTCTTGGGTTTCATTAAAGATCCCTACCAAACAATTTGGCTGACCTGAAAAATCGAATCTACTCTACCGTTGCAAAAGTTACGCCAGATTTGCTGCAACGAGTGTTCGACGAAATTGATCACCGGTTTAATATTTGGGACATGGCAAATGGTAGTCACATCGAACCAAAGTTACACTTGACACTTTTATGTGAAACTTGAGGTTGTTTGCTACAAAATGACACATCTACCGATTCTGTAAGTTATTTCAGTAAATTTCTTTATCATTGGAAAGTTGTAATGACCTTTTTGACTCACCCTGTATTGCTCTGCTCGTCGTGTGGTTTGTTGGTGACGACACAGTGTCTGGATGTCGCCCCTTGATGCCTGTATGCAGCGGGCTGTAGCACTGTCGCAGTGGCGCTTCGTTCCGCGCTGACGGCCATTACGCAGCGAGTAATTCGCCTTTAATCATGTCCACATGCACTCAGTGCCCACCTGCATACGTTTGACGGTTTCAGAATTATCCCTCTGCGTCCACCGCAGGTTCGAGCGCGTTAACGCGCCACCGCACTGGATCAGTGAGGCGCAGTGGGCCTAAGCTCAAATCCCGGGCTCCACGCGCAGAGCCAACTTGATTGTGGCTCACAGGCGGTGACCTGCAATCTTCTAGCGACTCCACGGTTCAATCTCCACCTTATACACGAATACACTTGTCATGCAGATCATAGTAAGTTAATGTTTCGGAGAAATATGACAACGCAGACTACTCTCGGTTTAGAACGACGGGGTGTAACACACTCAGTTTGAATTCTTAAAGGACACAAGTCCTTCTCCAGCCCCTCTAATGATTCACACTGGGCACCTCTGTACAACATGAGGCCAGTGGCACGAGCTTAGTTGACAGGATAAAGGAAAAAAATGCGTTAAACTACAAAATAAAAACTTTGCGTTTGTTTTTATCCCAGCTTAGTAAATAGATTAGAAGAATGTGGTTTTAGTATTTTTAGTTAAAATATACTAGCTAATCAATGTTTGGAACAAATATTAAATTATTATGTAACATTGTTTTTTGTTTTTTTTTTTTTGATAATCGGGGCAAAAAATGGCTTTAAACGATGTCAAAACGGCCAGTCAAATCTTTATTTCCACGTGAAAAAGAAATGTAAAAAAAAAAGAAGAATCTTAGCTGTCTAATTGATGAGTTTTAAAAATCTATACCTCACGCGTTGGAGTAAAAATATTACATCTTTTGGACACCGTTTATTTTTGCCAAAATACTCAGGAAAATAATTTTATAAAGTGTAAGTAAGGTATTAGTTTTATTTTAACGAAACTCCAACATACTACGTGTAAGTCCCACAACACATGGGCAGGCAACAATAGAGTTTTGATTGGCAAAAACGTAAAAAGAGTGAATTATTTGCAAATTCAGATCTTTCGTATTCAACGTTTAGTAGTGCAAATCAAATTTCGAGACAGCAAACAAAAGGAAAATACGTGAACACGACTGAATGCATCCAGTGCTGTAGAAGTTACGAGTCGCTGCTTATAGTTTTGTGTACTTGGCTGGAGCTGGGTCGGTGTTGTGAATCTAATGACGCGCAGCGCCTCCTGACGAACCGTCTCACACGCTGCATCTAATGAGCTTCCTCAAAGGCTCCGCTTCCCAACGATAAGCAGACAGCCCCGCAATTTGTCTGGTTACTATTCTTACGCACGGCTCACCTTACGCCATTATCAACGACGAATTTCATCAAAAGAATTGTCCCCGCATAAAATGAACTGGGCTTCTTCTGGAAATTCGATTCTCGATACTACCCTCTTTCAGCCCTCACTCACACCAACCACCCTGCCAACACATTTTACTGCAGTGTACCCGTAACGCTAATTAACTGGCCCCAAAAAATTCTGGCGGTATTTAATCCTGATTAACTCCATGAATTCTGAATTAATTTAGTGCCTGTGAATATTTTAATTTATCTTTAATTGTAATGGAGCTGACGCTATGGTGTAAATTTCCCTACACCCGCTTTTCACTTATCAGTGTTTACCTTGATTTCTTTAAGTGTGGTTCCTCCACACAGGAAATTTTGACCTAAACGAAATTTAAATTCTTTTAGTGTTTTTGCTAAACTATTTAGCTCTTTTCTCCGTAATTTATCACAATATCCGACTCCCTTACCATCCAACTTGTTCATCATGTGCTAACCTGTGGTCATGGTCATCTCTTCCTTTCCACTCACTACTCCTAATTCTTACAACTAAAACTGTCTGCGTGCTCGTCGAACAATGAGGAACAACAATGAAATGTTTAGTTGTCAATCCGAACTGGTCTACGTTCAATGATGGTCTAGTTTGGCGATGATAAACAGTATTGTACAGCATATGCTTACGATAATTGCAAGCGCGTATCCTGCTAGCGAAATCGTGACGTCGCGTCGGGGAGTACTTTAACGATCAGTCAGTGTAAGTTTGCTTTACTTTCAAGTGAAGGCGAATATGCAGGTGTAATCACGATCGAATAAATAAGCGCATGATTTTCTAGTTTAAAAGTTTCTATTATGCATTGCATGTGCCGAACATACGTACGTACACACTTTGACAATAAATTTGGCCGCCGCTGAAAAATTCTTTCACTCTTATTTTGCACAATCTGACATCAATGTCATCCCAGGACACAGTAATGTAATACTGGTAAGCCACTATTGCGTTACTATTTCTTAGGATGACATTGATGTCAGATTGTACAAAATAAGAGTGATAGAATTTTTCAGCGGCGGCCAAATTTATTGTCAAAGTGTGTACATAAATTCTAGAGTGTTTCTTAAATCGACAAAGGGATCGAATTTATGTTACTCACTTTAAACTAAGCTTCAAATATAAACTTATAGAACCTTCGTGCCATTTACAACAATACGTTTTTTATAGGCGACGGTCCAGTGCTGTGAAGACAAAATTGACACTTGGTATCGGTCTTCGGTACACGCGATATCATATTTAGGAGAGTGTACTTATGTATATATGATGTAGGAAGAAGTAAAATTCATCGGTTCCGAAGTACTTCATGTAAAACCGATAGATATTGCAAAAGGATATTGTTTCGATATCTGACGCTTATTTCTATTTATTTTACTTATTTTATGAAGGTAGTAGCATTCCTAAGTCTACTTATGGATTTCTGTTGCTGAAGTTTTGTTGTGACCCTGATGGTATTTCAGAATTATGGAAAGGGTATTGATTATAGCTGTCAAACAAGACGACTTTAAGTTGGTATCTAATTCGAAGTAACGATTATTGTAGGAGCAAATGCAGACATTAACATTTTTTAACTATAGGGAGCGTCCATAAACTACGTTACTTGGTCTACATTGGGTGGAAAGCTATGGGGGGGAGGGGTTCCGAGGCAGGACACGTAGATTTTTATTCATATTATTTGTCAAAGTTGAACTGAGGTATAGAACACGTAACAGCATGCGAATATTTATTTCTGTCATTTAATTACCTCCGTATGTTATTTACCATATGCTGGACAAGAGAAAATAGTACAAAATGTCTTCTGGGAAAAAAAGCTACTACGCTAAGCGGCGGGGGTGGGGGGAATGGGGAGGGGGGGGTAGAGGCAAAAAGCCACATCGGGCTACGAGGGAGGAGGGGAGGGTTCACAGAGGGACAAAATGGATTTACGTAGTTTATGGACGCACCCATATATGTTTTCACTAACAGTTTTCCAGTAACTGTTGTATATAATTGAATAGAAATTTCAGGGTACAAAAAATTACATTCAGATGCATAGTTAATAAATAATATGACCGGAGGCCTCGAAAATGGAGGAATAAATTCTTAACTCTTGAACAATAGGTGCATTTACTTTCTACAACTTTAAATAATGTATTAGCCATACGGACATTATTGTATGCCACCTATCAGATTATTAAAACTTGTTATACTAAATAAAAAAGGTATTACACTAAAGAAAAAACGTATTACAGATATAAAATTCAGACTCGCACAGATTCTTACCATTTACCGTGCAGTACATAATTCAAAACATTCGCCTTATACATTATAAAACCCGTAACTTTGAAATCAAATGCTGCATCACGGTACAAGAGTTAATTAGAACAAGAAATTTGTTTATTCGTGTAGCACAGGTCAAGAACATATTGCTGCGAAACTTCATTAAGCTTGCTTCTCTTGTCAAGTTACAATAAGAAGAGCACAGTGTGTAACGGTAGCAGAGAATACTGCTAATATTACTTACTGAAAAGTCTAAAGCTATTCGCATGTTTGTGGTATACAAAAATAATGAAACGCGAGAATAAACAAACGTCAACTTCGTACAAGCATCCAAGAACCGCTAGGAGGTAGGGAAGGAGAAAGATGTGAAAGGCTATACATCTTAAATATATATCTCACAAATAGAACAATTTTCATCGGGCATGATATGTGACCGCAATGTGTCATTTTCTTTCCCTTTTTTTCTGTCATCAGTCTCTCGACTGGTTTGATGCAATCCTCCATCCCTTCCTGTATTGCGTTAGCCTTTTCATATCAACAAATCCCTTACAACCCACGTCCTCTATTATCTGCTTCATATATTCTAGTCTTCCTCTGCAGTTCTTACCTTCGACTGTTCCCTCCACTAACAAATTAATCAATCCTGCATGTCTCAAAATATGACCTACCAGCCTGCATCTTCTTTCTCTAAGACTCTTCCACAAACTTCTTACCTCGCCCATCATTACCAAAGCTCGTTCGTTATCTGTCCACTTAATTTTCAGCATCCTTCTAAAATACCACATTTTAAATGTTTCAGTTTTCCTTCTGTCGCTTTCAATGCATGAATTAAAACATTTTTTTTTTTTCGCTTCTAGCTTATAAAATTGCACGCGAGCTATGATAACAATGAAAACCTCACGTTTTACCTGTGATGAAACGAATCACACTTACTTTTATTTAACTCTGAATTGTTGCAGCTATCAGCAAAGGAAGTGAGGAATATAAAAATATGTGACATATTTCCTTAGAAAAAATTTCACTATTATTTCAACAACTGCTAAGAGTGATCTGGTGGCTCAGTAGTTAAGGCGTCTTTCTGGAGATCGAAAGGCCCTCGGTTTGAATCCCTGTCTCGGCAGGGATTTTGAGAGGCCTTAACACGACCTTCACCTCTGTTACAGATCGCTGTGTAATGTGAGGAACACCAGAACGCTTCCATCTATCGAATTCCATGTTAAACTTATACCACTATGCCCGGTAGCATTATCGGGTTAGGTTAAACTAACCATAACATAGGCGCGGCAGATCCAAACTGTGTCAAACGGGCGACCGCACTATCCTGCGGGATCTCCCTGTCAATAACGTCATACGCATTATTATTATTTATAACTAGTTTTACATTGAACACCATGTGGCTTTGTCATAAACGGAAAATTACAGGAAAAATTATTAACTACAGAAAATGAAATTGGTCTCATTCGAAAATACAATAAATTAATTAATTAAATTAAATTGCAATGGAGTGCACGCTCCGGTGGCAATTTCCCTAAACACCCATCTTCCCCCTTTCCTGCACCCACCTACATTTGCCCTTTACAAATTTAACCTTAAATTCTTTCAACGTTTTTGGCAAATTATTCATCATCTCTATCGGTAACCCATTCCAATCCCTAACAACCTTACCTAAAAAAGAGAATCTTCCCACACCCTTGTGCCTGAAATCGAGTGCCAGCTTGTGGTCATGGTCATCTTTTCCCTTCAATGAACTAAATTTCATACCTACTGCAATATCTGTCCATGCCTCATCACCAGTATACGCCCTGCACACTCCCATTACCCTCCTCATCCTCCTCCTCTCTTGCAATGAATCCCATTCCAGCTCCTTTATCATATCTGTCACTGATTGCATTCTGCGATAATTTCCAGAAGCAAATCTAGCAGCCCTTGTTTGCACTCTCTCCAACTACTGCATTTGATACACAAAATGTGGGTCCCATACTACAATATCATATTCAAGCAATGGTCTGACCAAAGTTTTGTAACCCAATTCCTTTACTTCTTTAGTACATTTCCTCATCACTCTCTCCAACAAGTGCAGAATTTTGAAACCTTTTCCTACTACCTGTCCAATGTAGTCTGCCCAGATAAGCTTGTTATCAAATGTAATACCAAGATATTTACATTTCAAGTCTTCAATAAGCAATTATTTCCCCCCTTATAATCATAATAAACTTTTGGTTTTTTATTCAAATTAAAAAATTAAAGAAAAACGTATAAATTAAGATGATACTAAAAAGATTGATCGGGGAAGGCACAGTGTAACTGAAAAGATATTGGTATTCCGTTTTAGATAGAACTACAGTGTTTACTTTTAGTATTTAAAGTTTTATGTTAATGTTGTATGTTAATAAACGATGATTCCTTTCTCTGAGTCTAAGTAATACCAGTTGTTTCTATGTATTTTCTTGTGATATTAATTGAAACATTGTAAAGAGTTTTGTCTCCTCGGTGTCCATTTGGTGCCATTATCCTCCTGAGAGGTTGAGGCTGCTGCTACTCTAGTAACGAGTGTTGTTTGTTCTGTGTGTTCGCAGGTGAGTGCCGCTAGCTGAGCACGGCCGGCTGATACAACTCCCTCCGCAAACAAGTAAGACCTCTGTTTGCTTCCTCAGTTACGCTTCCCGGCTTTTTGCTCGTTTTCGATACCCCTGCTTGAGGCGAACGCTGTCGAGATTCGCTGCAGCAGTCCGCTTGCTTTGTAGCACATGGCGGCTCCTTTCAAGTGTAGCGTTGATTGCAATATACGTCTTGTTATATCTTTTAGTATTCGCCTCGAAAGAACTTTATACAAGTTTTCGTTTGAGTACGATCGATGTTATTGCTCTAGTAAGGAGTAAAAACATCTTCGTTAATATTTCGCCATGCAATCACTGAATGTTCTCCACGAAGGACAGTTATGCAGATCGTATAAAAAAAAAGTGTATTTCGTGTCACTAACAATTCCGTCGGGTTAGTGCAGCAAATTTTTCCAAACACACAAACGAAGTGAATGGTAAATGTATTTTATTACAGTAAAAATTTTACTAATGCTTTTCTCAACACAATCATGTACTTTCAGAACTACTTCAGTATGATGATTTTAAACGGTCACCACTACTTCGAATTATTTGAAATTGAATGACATTTTTTCATTTTTTAGAAAGAAGATGGTCAATTTAGAAAAGTCTGACAACCATATTTCGAAACATTTTGAAGATGACGATAGACACGTAAGTTCAAGCAGGATACAGAATTTCAATTGGCCACAAAGACTGCAGATGGAGTAAATGAGTTCATTCGCAGCGTGTCCGAGAACATTGTTAGGCATTTTTTTGATATTTTAGCTTTTATCCAAGCGCATTACTATTAGAGATAAACGCGGATTAAGAAGCGAGGTAGGCTGTGGGGTGTACGCAGCAGTATCTACTTTAGGTGCAACAAAGTCTGCCCACGACGAAATAAACTTAATTCGATTTACAATGCTGTGTTCTTATTTGTTATACACAGCGGACCTACTTCAATAATTTGAACTTCGTTGAATCAAGGGACAGTCATACGAGAAATAAGATATTAAGTTAAGCATTTCTGCGAATAAGTGACGGGCGTCTGAGATCGAGCGTTAGATACGGAATCCACATTGAAGGTATCTTCCAGGAACTCAGCGAAATCTGGAATGATGATTTCATGTGCGTTGAATCCCCGCACAGTAGTACCGGGCACTTCGAAGCTATGCTTATCAACAGTCCAAATTTGGACTACTTTTGTGCCGTTTGGGATTCGTTTCGTAAGGGGTTGATTGGCAGTATGGAGAAAGTACAAAGAAAAGCCGCTTGATTCGTGACCGCTTGCTATAGTCCTTATGAAAGCGTCACAGAACTGATTAGTAGACTGGGCTGTGAGTCTCTGGTAGATAGACGACGCATGTTACGTTTAAACTTATTGGTAAACATGCGTACTCCCACATTCACTTACGAGTGTAGTGAAATACTTCGTCCACCAACCTATTTGAGTCGGAATGACAGGAAAGATAAGATTAGAGGAATAAGGTGCTGCACTGATTCTTATATGAATTATTTTTTCCCTCGTACCATTAAGGATTGGAATGCACAACAAAGAGATTAGCTTTGGTGCTGAGCACCCTCTGCCACCCACAATTTTGTGAATTGCAGAGTATATATGTAGATGTAGATGTAGTTGAACGTTTTAGCGATTGTGAATGTCAAGTGCCAGAGCTTGGAATAATAACATACCTATGTTCAGAGGCGTCGCAGCAAGTATGCAGATCCCAGCACGAGTGTTCAGGGTATTTTTATATATATATATATATATATATATATATATATTTATTTGCAGTAACTATGCCGTAAGATACATTTCTGAACATTGTGATATGTAGGTCTATAGCTCTATTGTCTAATCTCTTATATTATGAGCGCGATGTTTTACTCATGCTAACTCAATCCAAACTAAATAGTCTTCATCATCACCATCATTATCAGTGTTCTGCCTACGGCAGGTTTTCACATGGATGCTCTCCACGCTTTTCTGTCTTCTGCACTTCTCTTAATGTCCATTTAGTTTCATTTCCTTTGATATTGTATGTAATGAATCACCTCCTTCTGCATCTCACTCTCCTCCCACAAACTAATCCTTCCAAGGCGTCTTTTAGCAAGCACTCCCCTGCAAGTGACCCGTCAGTTCATGTTTCTCCCTTTGATGATTTGGAATATTTTTCTCCTTCCATCAACCATATCCAGCACTTCAACATTACTTAATCCACCCAGTTTATCCTCTCCATTCATCTCCACATCCACATCTCAAAAGCTTCTAACCGTTTTTCATCTTCTCGCCTCAGTGCCAACGACTCTGCCCCATAAAGAACCACACTCCATACAAAACATTTGCCAAGTCTTTTCCTGGGCGCTTTCTCTACTTTTACAGTTAATAGCCACCTCTTCCTATTAAACTCTTCCTTCGCTACGGCAATGCGAGTTTTTACCTCTTGGTGGCATCTCAAGTCTTCAGTGATTGTACTTCCAAGATAGTTGAATGATCTTACTTGACTGATATCAGGTCTTCCTATCTTATACTTATTAGTTTCCTTCCATAGTTTTTGCTGTACTGATTTTCATTCCAAACTCTTCACAAGCTTCATTTAGATCTTTCAGCATTCTTCTCAGAGTTCGTTTGCCAATAGGACCATATCATCAGTAAATCGTATGTACTCTATTCCCTTGCCATCAGTACGCACTCCTCATTTTCCATTTAAGCATTTTCCAATAATTTCTTCAAGGTATAAATTGAATAATAATGGGGAAAGACAACAACCTTGACTTACGCCTCTCCCAGTGCTGCTTACTAGCGACATCTCGTTTCCAATTTTAATTCTTACTTTCTGTTATAATTATACCTTCTATATCAACCTTCTGTCGTTCCAGTCTACCCCTTTCCTCTTCAGGATATCCATCAGCCTTTTCCAAGTCAATAAAACGGCATAAGTATCTCTTCCTTTCTCAATATATCTTTTCCCCTACGATTCTTAACAGGCGAATAGCATCTGTTGTTCTTTTTCCTTTCCTAAATCCAAACTGTTCTTCTCCAATCCATCTATCTAACCTTCCATATAGACTTCTGTTCAGTACTCTTAACAACACTTTGGCTGCATGCAGAATTAGTTGATAATCCTATTCTCTTCACATATATTTGTATTCTTTTTACTGAATTGATATAATTACCGTTGCGAGAAAGTCATCCGACCATTCCCCTTTGTCATATGCCTCATTACAAAGGTAGACTTACTCTGTTTCCTAAACTTTTCCACACTTCTGCTGGAAAATTATCGATTCCACGTGCCTTCCGATTCTTCATCTGCTTCTGAGCTTTTTCTACCTTTGCATATATGATGTCATACCCTTTTCCATCCTCTGTTACCTGTTCCTCGTATTCAATTTCACTTGGTATTAGATAGTCCTTATTCAAGAATTCTATATATTCTTATCACCTACTCCACGCCTCATGTGGTTCTTTGGCTAATGTGCCGTCCACTCTTGCTATTTCCATGTTGTTCTTGTCTCTTGATTGTTCAGTTTCTCTTCTTAGTAAGTCTTAAAATTTCGCAAAACGAATCCTTTGGGCAAAATACAGGTCAAGTTCGTAAAACATGCAGATCTGATCAAGGGACCAAGACCTTTGCCCTTTACTACATCTGTACAATGCTGTAGGTCATGTCCTACTGAGTGCCAGCTATTCGAACCGCTGCATCACGTAATCAGTTTCGACGTTCAAAGACACTTAGAACGTTCGAAAAATCTCTGCGGCATAATCTGTACAACGTTCTTATTTCTTTAAATAAGAGCTTTCTATCACCCTGCAGACTTAATTGAAACAGTCTTCGTCGTTTTGGTTGTCTGTTGAAAATTGTTTTAACTTTCTGTAAGTTGAGATATCTCCGTTTATGTAGAAGTCACGTACGTACAAGATTTCGATTGCTACATTTACAAGAGAAAATATTTTGCAGATAATATTGACTAGAACTCTTACCCAGTTACATTACTTTCAGCTGACTTTCCTTTCTATTTATGTAATCAATAACCTTCCCCTGGAGGCTTCATTTATTATCTTTTACACAGTTTAATCTTCCGATTTATATTTACTGTAGAGTAACAAAAACGTTTATAATACACACGTGATTCATACATTTACTACTAGTTTATATTTTAACTTTTATAATAAGACGTGATTCTCCGTCAAAGTGTGCCAAACACTCTCCTCTCCTTCTCTCTAGATAAGACCAAAGATAAGCTGCGTCACTATCTGCAGTCAATAAACTACAACTAATGTTTTCCTAACTCTAAAAACTTATCGCTTTAAATTCTGTTTCACTTATCAATTAAGTTGGTTCTCGTCTGTCACCGTACTATATCACTCTCTTTCACGCTACTTTCTATGATCCCTTTTCTTTCCTCTGCGTACTAGTAATAATAATCTCGTGTGGTCGTAATGACTCAATGGACAGTTTTTCTTACCACCTAACCAGGTAGAGGCGACGTACAGTTTAAAGTGGAATTCGAGTAGCGGTAGCTTTCTAGCATACTTTAACGAAAACCAAACGGGAAGTGAAGGTCAGGGTTAAGAGTCCTTGAAAATTTTAGCCGAGAACGGGATTTCAACGTCTTTTGACAAATAGGATGATTTGTTATGCCGATTTTTGTCCTCAGTTCGACTTGTAAAGCTGCAACAACAGAATAATACAAAAAGCTTGATATTATTACTCACCAGTACGCACATAGAATGAGCGATGTTGAGGTCGTCTTATTTGGTTGCAGTCAGTGTAAACCTTTTGGAAGCACCAGTTTTAAATATCTTATTTACAAAGCCTAGCTACAGTGCTTTTACACTGAACACTCTCAAATCGTTGAAGTATTGAGGGCACTTAATCTGTGAGTGGATTATTCCTACTGTCCTCAGACGCTCTAACGACTGACGTACTTTACGCGTCACTAGGTTTTTTTTTCGATTAGATTGTTGTCAAAGTGTTGCACGAAGACATACTCCGATCACCATTTATGGCGCAACGGTGCATTTAGAAAATTAATGTCGGTATACGAAACAAAAGAAAAGAATTCAATCCACTGTAGACATATATTCCTGATCAACTTTGGATCCTGTTAGTAATTACATTTCAGAATTTAACGGGACTATAATGTCAGTAATATAAGCATATCCATTTTCAAACATGCAGCTCATCTCTGAATTTTTTATTTCATTTGTACATGACAGGCTGGTATGCATGCATATATCTAAGACCTTCTTAATCGATGAGTTCTGTAATCTGAAGGTGCAATTCCGTAATCGGTTAAAAGCTGGGTACCGTTTGGCCTATGCAAAGTAAAGTTTAGGGTTATGGAACGCCGCGCCGGTGCACCTTTGTTTGGTAGTGCCAGATGCAGAATCTACTGCGCTAGCGTGGAATGCTGCAGACAGTATTCTCAGGTCAAGGTAACTTTCACAGAACAGAGAAAGTCTTATTTCCTGTCTTCTGGCAGACACATACAGGTATCTCAGCTACCTTTTTTAATTCCAGCTGCTCTGCGTTTAGCGGCTATACTGTTGGTGTTAAGCTACGTTGGCTGCGTATTGATATTTTTGTTCAATTTAGGTAAAAACGATTTTTGTACACCCCCAAGGAGTGGTACTGAAAAGCCGCTTTGTTCTTTTTTTCTCTAATTTATCATTCTTTTATTTCATTTCTTTCAATTTGGTTATACTGTTACCAAATTCTTTGATCTTATGTCACTATTCCGGTAAGTATTAAATTTTTCATATGGCATGTCGTCTGATTGAATATTTCTTGGTTGATAGTGTTGATATTTGCAGATAGTTTATTGGAGTATATATGTTCACTCCTTGTATCGTTCGGAAGCATCTGTTTTGTACTAAAATCGAAATGTTACTTATAGTCGCGGTACCTCATATTTGCCAGTCATATAATATGAAAAGACGATAATTTCTTTTTTTTTTGCTATCAGCACTTCTTTACTGCGACAATGCAAAGCGGGTTTAGCAGGTGAAGCTAGTTTCTTTTATATTTAGTATACAGTAGCACTTTTTGTTGCGTTTATACTGATTAGAGGAACGTGGAAGATAGAAGAGTCGTCCGAAAAGTAGGACACGTTTAACAATTAAAAAACTCTAAGTAATCATTTTTTAAAAGAATATTTTTAATCTACATAAACACTACTTACACAGCTTTTGTACATCGTCAACATGTAAATTCAAAAACTTTTCTTGTCATATATTGGGTTTATGGATCCCTGCGTCATATTCCTCCGCCATCAGCTCATTGTGAAAAGTAGTAACTCCTTCTTTTAGGTTGTAACCATTTTCAAAAAAATTTCCTTCCGAAAAGCCTTTCAATTTTGATATAATGGAAATGTGAAGCATTGAGATCTGTGCTGTAGGATAGATGGATGAAAACTTCCCAATTAAACTTGTTCGAGAGTTGCGTTACTCCGGCGTGTTGAGTATGATGGATAGCCGTGGAGAAATACGACGCCACTCTCTCGCCGGGTAAAAGATTTCGACCCCATAGCGAAAAGAAGATTCATCAAATTTTATAAATAAAACGAAGTCTGTAAGCACTTGTTGCACACAAACGAGTTTCACACTTCTGTAGTGGGCCATCGTCAGTGACTGTAAATGTTTGTATTTACACACACACATTCTATACTCACTTATATTCTCATAATCCACATATACCGGTCTGTGACAGCATTTCAGGCACCTTTACACACCTTTCAAGCACCACAAGCCAGCCAGTTGGCAGAATATTCAACAGAAACTTTAATAAACAAGTCTCTAAAAGTGCCTAAAGCGTTCTTCCAGACCGACCTGTGAGGAGTATCGCTCTATATGCTAGTACAGTGTGCGTATGTATATACACATATAATAACTTGTATTTGTATTTAATAATTGTAATTATACACTTTTAAAGACACGCAAGGGCGAAACGTGTCTGGTTAGTAAGAAATAACGTCCACCACAACATCCTGATCTGGTTTTCCATGGTGTTCCCAGATAACTCCAGGCGAATGCCGGAATGGTTCCTCAGGGTGTCCCCTGGGCGCCTCCTGCCACATCCCGACAACCCTTCCAAACAATAACACACTCGGATAGGTGCAATGCACCCTCCGCCATCCACTTTTAATGAATCGCGCAGTAATACTAATAATAATAGTTTGTTCATAGAATGGGTTTTATTTATAAAATTTATTGTTCAACAATTGCCTAATAATAACCAGATAAACTTAGAAGATTCATCCATTGCATTGTTCCATAAACCTCTTTGATTTGACGATGAACATGACACGGCCTCAAATTTCTAGTATTAAGGCATCTAATGATAGGTCTCACTTCAAAATTAGCTGCATTGTCAACTTTTTAATCATAAAGCACGCAGTATGCAGACAGTGGACTGAAACTAGTTGACCTTGAATGGCGGCTACCTGAGCCCCGGCGCCAACGGGTATTGCTTTCCGGACGGTCCTCATATTAGCAGCGGACTATATATTACCTGAGTTTCTTTATCCCACAGTTTTGGAGAAGTTCTTACATGAATGCCTCTCCGTCCATTTTAAAATGATGCGTGGTAGAACTTCGGGTAGTGATAGAGAATGAGAGGAGAAGATAAGCCGTCGGAAACTTTTATTTTTGACAAATGTACAACTCATTTCCATTTATAACTCAATCGTTCTCATAGATGATTGGTTTCGCAGCGTCTCTTGTACGGGCAGTGGGACAGGACACTTGGGGCCCGGGCGCCGCGGCAGTTGCGTGGGTGATTTTATCACCGAGCTCGCGCTGCGCCTGGCACCTCCCCCTCCCCTTCTTTATGGCGCCCTCGGCCTCTCCCCTTTTTCTTTCCGCGGCTCACTGACGGCGGGTTTTACGGTCCAGGCGGCGGCTGTTTCCCACGTTAGTACCCGGGACGGGTGCCTGCACTTCGGCCCTGACGAGCACACAGTGGCGTCTTATTTAGGACGTATGACGCTGTGAGAAACAAAGTGGCTTATAGCACGGGTAGAATACTTCGGAACACTTTTTATGTCACTACAATCGGGGGAAGAGAACAGAAAGTTACAGTGATATGAATAAATTTCATAAAATCTACTTTTCACCAAGCAGCTTAGAACCTTCAGGCATTTCTGTCTCATTAGAGAAAACAATGGTATCCATCACTACTGCACCGTCACTTCTTCATATTCGTCACCACCTTTTTCCAAACATTTTGGGGTAGGCTGCCTTTGATAAGTTTTACTCACCGTTGGCGTGGTAAAATTCGGAGCTTTAATTTTACTACCGCATGCACTTGCTGACGCAAAGCATTGTATTCCTATACAAAAAATTTTGTCGGGTGACTAGCCGAGTTAAAGGAGTGTTATAATTACGGAATATTTCGGCGATCTCATTCGCTGAAATATTGAGTAATTATAACACTCCTTCACCAGAAGATGGCGACAGCGATGAGATCGCCGAAATATTCAATAATTATAACACTCCTTCACCAGAAGATGGCGACAGTGGATGAGATCGCCGAAATATTGACTAATTATAACATTCCTTCACCAGAAGATGGCGACATCGATTGTGATCGCCGAAATATTGTGTAATTATGACACTCCTTTAACTCGGCTAGTCACCCGTGAACAATTTTTAAAATTATAACTGCTGTCAGGTCGTACTACGAACTGGTGGAGGCAGTAAAGTGCTGCCATCTGTCTTAGAAAGGATTGAATATGTTCAGTGTGTGATAAGCGTATTTTTTATCAGTGAAGTAGCTCGTTCATGAGGCGCATATTGTAGACCGTTTCAACATTCGCCTTGGTGACTGCGGAAAACCGCCTAAAAACTTCAGTAATGGCGGCCGGAACGCGGGGGCGTGTGCTCGACAGCCACACTGCTGCACCGTCACTGCCAGTCATTTTTTTAAAAAATAAATAAATAAATTCATTCTGTCTCTTTGTGAGTGATTATATTACAATGAGGTTTTATTTTAAATTATGTTTTGACTGTAGTATATGACAAACTAAACAATTTCCAAATCTCCTATCACTATTTGATCCTTCAAACTGTGAATTATTATGATATTACTTGTGAAGTAAAATACGAAATCAATAGAAAAGTTCTAAATCACAAGAGTTTAGGCATGGAATGAAACTTGCAAAGATGGCCAGGAAAAAGTCTAGACCGAACCGCTTCATCGAGAGAGGGGAAGAAAATTATCTGACACGACTAAGATACCTGTTCAAAATTATTACTTCTGCACATTATTTTGTTGTTAGTAATGCGGATAGTTGCATAATAAATGAACACCTTTAACGAAATGTAAATTTTCCTATCTTTCACACAATGTAAGGAAGAGGTGAATGGCTTTTTAGACACTCGTTATCACTGCTGGCCCGATTTATATACACCATTTAACGCCAGGAATCTCGCCGGTTTTCGCTCAGAGCGAGATTAAAGGGAAGGCCACTAGCAGACGAACGTCGCGAAAGTACAGATAAAAAAAGTCAACTGCAGAGTCGAACAAGAGAAATAGGCAGTGGGTAATTTTAATTTCATTGTCGATTTGATCCGTTAGTTCCAGAATAGTAAGGAATACTTCCTCAACGTGAATTACATTAGCTTCATGCAAGGTTTTCTCGGCTACATTGTTTATGAGTTTCGTCCTTTGCGGAAAGATGATAAGATATGGGCACCCAAACCGTATACACTAGTACTGTGGATATATCTTAACATTCACCTCAGGTGGCACTGCGTCGCACGTTAGGAACTCAATCAGCAGAGCCAATAGCAGTGTCCACAACATGTAGACCTCGATGTCGACGCACGCCAAAACCCTAAAAACAAAAATAAATGGTAGAAATTTCTGAGCAGAACTGAACTACTTCCTCTTTGGGAGCTAGGCTAGTCAGTTTAATTGCATAAATCATATTTCCATCCCAGTCCCATATAAATGAATTTATTAACACTTACTCTCCATATTGCTGTATACCTTCATGTGATCGTTAACCGTCGTGTTTTAGTGAATGATTAATCTCATACTTTAGTTCCAAAGAACAGCATTCCATTACGATTTTTTATTATTTTTTTAATTATCTGTATGCAGCATTCCTCAATTGTGATATTGAAAAGCGTTTTTTTTTATTTTTATTTTAACAAATTTATGGAAATAAAATGCCGTCCACAAGCAGCTGTGGTGGTGAATGTTTATTTGCCGTATATCAGCGCTACAACATTCAGCACCTCAGTCTCCACAGGATCAACCGGAGCACCAAATTTAATAAGTTATGCATTCAACAAAACGCTAAACCGAACTATGTAATAGTGAATAAAAATCACCACAACAGTTGTTTGTACACGGCGTATTACATTACAAAAAAATATTGCTCAAAACTTTCGGAAAAATGATCTATTATTAGATTAATATTTGGAGCTTAGTGGTGATTTTGGAATTTTTTAATTTTCTTTCTTCTCGCCTCTTTGACGTCAATGTCATCAGGAGGAACAGGCTTTGCAGGGTTAGAAGCCAATTAACGTCGTGGAGGGCATCCGCGACCGTTTTGAAGAGGCTTTTACCTAGCGGTATTTGGGGATACCATGGAAAACAGAGATTTGGATTGCTGGACAGTGAATGCAAGGCCCAAGATTTTGGGATAGCCATCGAAAATGGTTTTCCAGTAACTAAAGTTTGGCAAAAGTTCACGAAACATTATGTCTAAATCTCAGATAAGTAATTTGGTACATTTTCTTACCATTAAAACCGTTATAATTAAGAAGAGGGGTTACTGTGAGAGGCTGACATTATCTGCGCTGTGTATAATGTTAACTAGCGGGTGCCGTGCCAAAGAGTCTGATGAATGTCAGAACTGTGTTTGTACGGAGGCCGGGCAATTAGTTGCCGCAGCCCCGCGGGAGGTCATTACTGCCGCACACAAAGGGCCGCCATCATTCTTCTCGCTGCCCTTCGACAACTGCAGCCATTTATCACGACAATACAGCCCTCAGTTTTACAATGCTTCAATTGTTCCAATTTTATATGTCCTGTTAACCATCGATTACACGGTCTAAAAGTCCTCGTTAATTAATCGCTTTTAGTGCTACTGGTCTTCTTACAGAAGGTTAAATATTTTGAAAAGACACCCTGGAAGCAGTTTATTTATTTGTTTTTGACGCGTTTTTTTTTTAATTTCATCTCTCTCTAATTACGCTAATCTCTTTCTGATTACGCAACACTAACAAAACAAAAGAATCATTCGTTCGATAAAAGGAGTCCAATGTTAATACATTTCTGAAACCATGAAACAACAGATACCATGCTTCAAATTAACTCAAAACTGGATTGTTAATTTCGTCAATACAACCAAATTATTTACAGTTACAGCAAAACAAGATTTAATGTATTCAACAACGCACATTAACTTTATCGAGTATGTTCATGCATAAATAAAATCATTAAATGCATTTTGGGGTAGAAATTATTTCATTTAAATTGAAAATCATTATATTTCGCAAAAATATGACAATTATGCTACAAAAGACGCCAGTAAAGTTCTTCTTTTGTTGTGGATTTCCAGTTATTTGGTGTGAAATTGTAATGAAAACGCAGTGTATAATCATTGGTTCGAGCTGTATTTTTTTTTAAATACTCTAACAGTGACTCGTATTGCATCTTTACGCTAATCACATTGCCGCCATGATACTAAGTTTAGGTTTTATACGTCCACTCCATTAATCTCTGTTCCTTCGAGTTACCTCGCTACCGCCTGCAGATTGACGACCAATCGAGCTGATGTGTTATTCAGACTGACGGCTAATCAGGGGCATTACTTCATATAGACACGGCTCTCGACTAAAATGGCTAATCTCTGTGTAAGTTTAAGGAATATTTCAGGCTCTTCACTGTCGTCGGTGGACTAGCGTGTTCAGTTATTTAAAGTAATAACTAAAACACATTGTTTTAAATTACGCTTTTTTTTTTTTTTTTTTTTTTTTTTTTTTTTTTTTTTTTTTTTTTTTTTTTTTAGTGGTGGTCTTAAGTAGTTTCGTACCGTGGTTCTCATCTTGTCGCCAACAGCTTTGGTAAGACAGAAATATTCGCAGGTATCAGATTTCAGCTGCAAACAGAGAAAATTATTGGCGAAGCAGGGATATGCCTGATGGAAGTTACATTGCTGGAGCCGCACACAGACAGATGAGGTACGCATGTCTAAAACTTTTCGCGATGGCTTTGCCACGGTAAACCCAAGGACGTGTCAGTATTAAATGTTAACGTGAAATCTGGCAGTAGCGTATGGTTAAGACATATGAGCCACATTATTATCAATAATAATTGGATGATTCGGATCATTTTCAGCAGCTACACACAATTAATATAAATCTATAACGAATGATGTCTGCAAATAAAATTTATATTTTCTTTAGTTTGTTTTTTGTGAGACAACGGACTTGTTTCCCCTTAAAATATATTCGTATATTTTTTTAATCCAGCAGAATATCAAGCGTTTGGGTTTTCAGAGATTGACTGGACGAAAGAAAGATGAATAGGAAGAGTATCTTTGGAGCTATGATCAACAACGGAGCAAGATTATGATGAATGGTGTTGCAGAGATGTATTCATTGATTAGTTCAGCTTGCAAATAAAAATGTTCATGGTAGCAAAATAAATTTCTGTGGTGGTTGCAACGTTAACCTGTAATTCAGTTTAGAACAAAAAAAGATTTTAAATTCTACGTAAGATTCATTTGTAGAAGAGAACTAATTACGATAAATCTAACAATTTTCATAAGTATTTTCAACGTTTTTTCCTCATTTATTAAACATACACTCATGCTATTACTTTTTTTACTGCTACATTCCACACAACAAAATTATGGTATGAATATTAAATTATCTACATTTCACATTGTTTTGTATTTTTAATATGTTTTTCCAATATAATTGTTTCAAACTGTAAAGTGACATACAGTCACGTCATTGCTATGTCACTGACGCTTGTAATAGTGTATAAAAACAAACAGATTTAAAACAGCGGAAAATTTAAGTAATTCTATATTTATACATAATTTCGTTGTGTAATTCGTAACGTAACAGTGAAACGAAGTAATGATATGTACACATATTCAACAGATTAAAAAATAAAAATAAAAAGTTTAACACTACAGGTATTTCGGAGACAAAAGTGAATGCGTTCCATAAATAAATAAATGATTTAAAATATTATTTTAATTTGCGGTTATAATTTATTTTAATTTATAGCATTATCGTGTCTCGTAATAACTGTGAAAAAGAAATCAGCATTTTGACACGGCGAGTACCGTCAATTTTCTTGAACAGTAATAGTATCATTATAATAAAATGACTTGTGTGAGTTGTGATGCGATTTTCTCGCTGTCATATGGTGCCGAATACAGGCAATCGTCTTCTAGAATTGGTTGTTGTCTTTATTTTAAGAGCCTACATATCGTTTTCTTTGGCACGCTTCACAGATGAGACGAGATAACGAGATGATGAACGAGACACTGCATTGATGGTCTCCGTTACTGTGAGAAGAATATGAGGTGTGAGAACTAACTGTCAATATTGAGATGCAGGACCTATAAAAGCAACAGAATCCTTTGAATTACATTTGATCTATTAATTATTCTGCTGCATTTTATCAAACATCAGAACTGTATCATGCGGTTGCTGGTCGAGCGTCAAAATTATCAGTTTAACTGTGTACATGTACTTTTTTCTATAGTAATCGAGCGGCATTGTGGCGAAGTTGGCTAAGGCGCCTGACTTTGAATCGGGAAGTTCCCAGGTTCGAATCCCAATCGCGGCCAGGACTATTCCTTCAGCTCTGGCAGAGATTTGCTTTGTTAATTTGAAGATGCTATGACGCTCCGTGGTTTGGATTTCACGTACTTTTAGAGTTGTTCGATTAGATTATGTAGCTTCGAAAGAAACGGATTACACAGCTGGTAAGAATTCTGTCGCTAGATCTTCGAGACCTCATGAAGTCATGCTTACTCTGCAGAACTGCATTAATAAATGTTTGTCACAGATATTAGTGTTGGTGATTGTTTACTTATAAGTTTGTTGACGGTATTCCTCAGACGATTCTACAGCATTTCATACGAACTTCATCCCTTAAACTGTCATTTAAGTAAACAAATTGAAGTGTTTATACTGTTCCAGCGAAAAGCTAAGAATGACTAAGTGAAGTTATGAAAGAAACATTAAATTTGGTGATTCATAACACCAGCGAACATTCGTTGTACGGAGACTCCATTTAACGCGGTAATTAACCACAGGCAGCAAGAGACTGGAATTTCGCTACGAAAAAATTATCGATAATAATGGCGAGTCCACACCAAACATGAGCGGAATGCAATACGTGTTATGGAGCGTGCAGTGAAAATCAGCCGTGTTGTATATCAGTGCCCCAGCAATGCGACTAGGTTTTGTGACGCGGTGCTTTGTTCTTTCTTTAATAATGCCAGATTTGTACGCTCAATGCGAACGATCTCAATGCGAAAGTTTCTGTCTTTTGGCTTCCCCAAGTCTAATTGTCGTCTCTTCTCTCTGAGACATTGTAGAGTGGCGACCGCCAGACGGAATCTGTGGTGCAGGCGCTGGTTTTAACCGTCGGCACTGATGAGTAACGTAATAAAAAACCATTAAGAGATCGAGGGCTGCGTGTTAGAAACGTCACTGTCAAAAATTTAACTTTCAAACTAGTTCCCTCCCAAGGTCACAGATCTTGTCCCAAAAAGCGGTTCAGACGAAAAGTTGGATGTAAAAGAAAAAACATAAGTGTAGTGACTAGGTTTACGATTTTGTTTTTAAGCCATTTCTCCGAGGGACAGGGTTTATGAGCATTTTTTGGTCTCAACAGGCGTTGACCCCTTAATATTTCGTACCAACTCGACCTCTAGATTTTCTAGATGCTTCAATAAACCTCACCAGTGAATTTACACTTATGCGGAAAGTTTTGAAGTGACGTCACAATCCTGTTCCATTTGGAGCAGTATCGACCAAGTAGTTCATGTTACGACATCGACGCATGGGCCTAGCCTGCCAACCTCTTCATGGTAATATATAGCAATAATGGGCCATGATTCGAAGGTACTTAATACATATAGCATGAAAAGGTACTTAATACATATAGCACCCGCAAATCAAATTTATTAAAGTGAGTGAATTGTTTTGGAAATTGTTGAATCCAGCGTTTCGTACGAAGAAATTCCTAAAATTTGCGGCACTGTCGTTGCTTATGTAGACAACTGTTTGATTGACCAGTCACTGATACATGGATTCAATAGCACTATTATTCCAGGATTCTCATTTCAAATTGTTCAGGAGATACGTTTTCAGATTAGATATTACTACAAAAGGCAGAGGTTATGTAATGTAGACTCAATTTGAAGTAGACTCGAATAGCAGTCGGTCCTGAGTACAGACACTTCGTTTCAAAGTTTTCCCTCCTCTTCTTCACAGCAAAGCACTATTTCTAACGCACTCTCATTAAAGCTAATTACATGTCATGAGCCCTCGTAATTACACAGGAGCAGGTAGCCAATTATGAGGTTCTATCTTTGGAGTGGTTAATTAATTGAACTAAATGATTAATTTAGAGACTCACGAATACGCCACGTATTTGACAACTTACACTCCAAAGACATAGCAGAATTTTATGGACGACTTAATAACGGCCCACTCTGTCCCAAACTAATTCAAGCTGCGATTCATTTCTTTAAAAATACAATTAATTATTTACAAGACAATACTTCGTCGTATCCAGTTATTGTCGTAACACCAAGTTATTCTTAAGCCTCTCAACACCTTGACACAGATTTCAATCAATTAAACATGACTTCTAACGGATATTGATTAATATATATAAATTCCGGCTTGCTTTCGGTCTTAACACTCGCAGTCAGTAAACACACAGTTCTCAAGTTACTTCTGTAACATAAAAACTTCCACTCCGCGATCAGTGCACTCTTCACAGCCAAAGATACTCTTACTAACAGCCTACACTACAGCGTAGATTACACATTCTACTTAACTGTGGAACGTTCTGATACGACTTAAAAATACATTACTACAGTACTCTGACCACTTCTAATAAATACTGGTGTTACATTGCTTCCTTATGTTCATACATGTAAATTTATTGTTCTCTTTGATGAGTGTA
The DNA here is from genome assembly GCA_031002005.1 of Vandiemenella viatica. NCBI lineage: Eukaryota > Metazoa > Arthropoda > Insecta > Orthoptera > Morabidae > Vandiemenella > Vandiemenella viatica. The sequence goes on along the minus strand of JARYHS010008075.1, from coordinate 121,698,605 downwards.
AATAAATTTAATGTTATTAACAGTATTCGAATAACCGACAGGCAAATTAAATGCGATTTACCTTCGATCCACCATTTTATTGAGAAATTTAAGTATTTATTTTGTTGAATAACAATTTTTTCAGTTGATAGGGATCTGCAATAAACCTCACGTAATGAATGTAATGTTGTTTGATTGCTGCCGTGTTCATAAGGTTGTATAAGTAATGAACACTGTCTTATTTTGTGTAACGGGAAGACAAAACAAAAAGGCCTCACTACGAGACATACGCCCGTCCACGAAGGACTACAATGCTTGCGTTGCTACGAGTTCTGTAGTAACGAAGCTGCGGGCGCGCCTCTTGTAACGTGTGTATTTGGGTGGAAGGCAGCATTGAACTGTTCAATACTGAAACGGCATTGTGCCCAGTGTTCCAGTCTTTTGTTCTCACTGTAGGCTGGGTTACTCGTGGTAAACTCATCATCGCGTATATAAAGCAATTTTCTACTTGCCGCTGTCAAAACACTAACATTCCTTGCACTTAAATCACCAGCATCTGAGCTTTATTTTAATAATTGCATTAAAATCTCTTGTGAATTCTATAAAAGTGCCTTTACTACAAGAATTCGCGGAAAGAGATCAAATTTTTAAGTTCATTCATTTGGAACCACTTACCATGAAAACGAACTGTCAACGCGGTGGTTAATTTAAAACATAAACTACTCCACATCTAACCGTCCTTCCTCCACAAATATCCACAAAAAATCTGCAATACTATTCGTGTTAAACAAATTAAACAGAATCCCACTAACAAGGAAAAACTATCAAATAGAATTCATCACACTAAACGAAATATTGACAAAAATTGATACAATTCACATACAGTTTATACATTACATAAAAAACACAAACAAAATGAAAATTAAACATGAAAAAAATAACAGAAAAACTTCAGCCATTCAGAACTCACCAGACAAACACATCTACAACGCAGACGGTTCAAAACACACAAACCAATAACAAAAATAGAAATAGTAATAGTATCGAGTGACATAGTATAGAAAACCACACCAAAAACACTAAAACTAAAAAAAGAGAGTCATTATCATCGACTTCGAACAGACAATCCAATACGCAAACAGTTAAAATCTCATTTGGACACAAATATTTACAACTGGAGCATTTACTAGCTTACATGTAAGGTATCTGATGTCATATACATAAAACACAGACGAAGGTACTTCCAAACCAGATAAAAGAACACGTGATAGCACTGAGGTGCAGTAACCATTCCACATTCGTTGACATCTCATTTAAAATGATCAAACTGCGACATACACAAACACGGCAAATAACCACAAACACAAAATACTCCCTATGCAGGAAATACTACCACTTAAGAAAGCATTAAACAATAGTCGACAGGTGCTAAAAGACCACATAAATCTAACCAACCAATATTCACTAAACCCACACGAATTTGCCAAGAAAATCAAAGGGTACATTACTAGAAAAATCTCTACCCAAAATAAACTCTACCATTAACAGGTCTACCATGAACATCACTACCATTCAAAACTTAAATCAAAATGAAATCCTACCAAGATATAATTATATCAATAAAAAATTATCTAATGTTATTTCAATCTAATAATATCTCTGCCATTTACGAACCTACCAGCATGAAAACTGTATCATAAACATCTCTACCACGGGAATCTGTACCAAACATATTATCTACCACTTGTACTCTCTATCAGTCACAAGTACACCATTAACGCGTCAACAAAATCGCAAACGTACCAAAACTAAACTTTATTAGAATAATTCTATTACCCTAGACATCATTAAAAAAAAAAAAAACCCTAACCATAAAATTTCCGCTATCGAAAACTATCTAAAAATAACTCTACCAGAATTAGCCCTACCCTAAGCATCACGTAATTAAAAGAGCAAAAAATATTAATTAGTTTGTGTCTGTAAGATACATATGACGATGTGTAAATTTTATCTTTAAAATTAATTGAAACAAAACTTAAATATAAATTTAGTTAAAAACATGAATAAACAATATATGTTTAACGTTTTAAAGCAACTGAATTATTTAAATTTGTTAAAAAAAAATTCTTCGTAAAATCCATTTGTGGCGATGCTTACTTTATACTTGTAAAATGTGCAAAATAACTAACTTAAAATTAACAATAATAATTAATAACAATTCACAGTGGTAGATTATTTACATAAATAGACTACATGAAAAAAATACTAAAATTTTATCTTTCCAAGAAAATCTTAGACTTATCAGGTAAAAATGATAGATTATATGCTATATACTAAACTGAATTTTTTATGCTAAATCATTTGAAAATATGCTAAATTTAACCCCAACAAAATGCTAAATTGGCAGCACAGGGTGTATGGTGTGAGGCAACCGACAGCTGTTTCTGGAAGGAGTGGATGCTGGCAAGACTTTAAAAGATAAAAAGGCAATGCTTGCGGGTGAAATAGCTGAGATTTACAAGCTAAGAAAAGTTTTTGTGGAATGGAGCGACCGGCCAGATATCGTAGCACTAGGGACAATTTATAGGTAGTAGCCTGTTTTTTTTTCTGTTCTCTTTCCGCCAAGCACCTGGGAGCTGGGAGAGTACTCGAGAGGAAGGAATGATAAACGTCAGTTTTTTTCCCCCTCAAATCGGGGCCGAGGGCTTGGGCACTGGCAAACTATACATTCTGAACGCCCTTGTGTGAGCATAGGGGCAGAGCTTACTTGCGGGCAATCAGCTACACTGTCTATGCCGAGAGGCGGGGAGAGAGCTGCCAACCACGACATACATTATGCTAAAGTGTGTGTTTTGATCGTGAAGCCATCATTTTGCATAGTCTCACTTGTGCAACTGTAGGGCTTTAAGTGAGCAGGACAAACAGTGATGTTGACTAGTAACGAAACATGGGAAATACCATAAAACAACTCTTAATAGTTCTGATCCGACTTGAAACATTCTGACAGAGAAACCTATATTGATTATTTCTCAGTTCCTCTTATCAAAATTAATATAAAATGCTAGCTGAGATGCTTTCTAACTAATTAAAATCATGTATGTTAAGATAAGAATTCTTTTAACCATAAATGTCAAAATTTATACACATTTTGCGTCTTATTGAATAAATTAAAAATTGTGAAACTTGTAAAGATACATCCTCAATATCATTATCTTAAAAATCATAACTAAATTAAAATAATTGAATAATCGTTTTTTTTTTTCAAGCTCAAACATTGTTTTTTCTCATTTTTACTAAGTATTTTACCATTTAAGATCATATGTGGCAGGTACTATCTTTACAAAAAGATCTTGGTGCAATAGCAACGGACACATTACCCTAATGTGGAAAATTATTCTGCATGATTCTGAGTTTTTTCTGCTAGTACCTCTGTCAAACATTACCACCGACATTTATAAAACTTTTTAAAATTTTCCCAGTGTCCCAACGTCCTTCTGTGCTGACAACACATCAACAGATCGTTAACCCAAATTAAATTTTCCACTACTAATAGAAGGATAGTCTTAACGGATCGTCAAAACCAAGTTGGAGTGCTGAAGAAACCTCTAATGACTGTTATAAGCTGTAGAAAGATACACAACAATTCACCTATCATACAAATTACACTTTTTCTAACGGACCTTCCGTGTCGTAAAATTTATAGCATGCACAAGGTATAGAGAATTGTGGTCCAAGAGAACTCTGTTTATAAGAGACCTATTTCGCTGGATATGCGAATTATCTACACCACGAAGGCTCCCGCATTTCAGATGAAGTGCTCCTCTGAGTAGCAGCTATGGAAATGGGCTTCTTATTATCGCCTTAACTTATTTCACGGCAGACCCCGCGCGGTACTTTGTATACTGAATGCGCGCGTCCCTTGCGCCCTGATTCGCGCAGTTTGAAAGCACGCGAGGAGAATGCGGAGGCAGTTAATCGCATTACACAGATATTCGCCGAAGCGGAAGGAAGCTGCATCAGCAGCAGAGACCTGCATGTTGCCATGACAAACGACACCTGCTAATGGAGCCCCGGAGGTTCATCGGCAGCTAACTAGCCCACAAACAGCGAGCCACGTCCGGAATCACTGAACAGCATCGTCAGCGATGCAAATCGTGTCTGCATTTAACGAAGAGAACCGAGCCAATGAAGTTTAGTGCTGCCAGCATGATCGCAACAAGACCGAAGAATCAGCAACAGGTATAAATCTAAACTGACAGTTTTCTCCGTTTTTGAGGAGATAAATGTCATCAGTAGTTCTCGATATTCTTCATATCCGTTTTAGAATAAATAATAACCCAGACTAATACTAAAATTGATCTATCTTTCAAGAAATATCGATCAACAACGGACATAGTTTCCATGGTACAAAGTCAAACTCTTTAATCTCTTAAGATCAAAAGGTAAGTTACTGGCGTTGTAACATCTATTAAAGATACATAAGTTTTCCATTGCGTGAATATCTTTGCAATTTTAATAACTAACTCATATTAAAAAAAAAAGTAGTTAAGTAAATTTGTCAAATAAACCCAGAGTTAAAACTTAATATTGTATTTAAAGCTTTAATGGAAATCGCCGTTCCGTAGACTTACTTCCGTCTAGCTGAAGTATACTACAGAATTAGTTTGTATCTTATATTAATTTATTCTTGATTTCGTCGCAATATCGAACGAGTGATAAACTGTTTATGAATCTTTATTTATCAATTTTTATTTTTTTAATGATACTTAATCAGTCCAATCTGATTCCACTATCTTATTTAGAGATATTAGATCGGCTTGCAAATTATACACATGTTCTGTCGTCCATCTTTCAGGATTGAAAGACGGTGACCGAACAAATAACACACTCCTATCCATCAACCGCATTTGATCTTCTGCTGCCCTCGATGATTGTGCTACCATCGGTATTTTACACACATAAAATACTTAAAATTAACTGTTCTGGCCTAGAACGTAAAATTTTAAAAATTATATTAAGTAATTCAGCTGATTTCCTTTATTGATTTCTGTTATGGAATGACGATTTAACTTTAGGTTAACAGCTGGGAAGTAGTGGAATAATTATTGGAATAAAGCACATGTTAGCGGGAGATATATATATAAAAATGCAATTCAACGTCAGTTTAGAAACACATCGTTTAGACTTATCATGTTTTTTTGAGTCGCGAAGTTAACTTTCTTTTTTAAGAGAACGTGGTAGAGAATTATGTTGCGTAACAAACATAAGTAAATATGTATGTAAATATGTGGCCTTAGGGTGGAATAGTCTGCTCTGTGGACAGAAGATACAAAATGCTACTCGGATATTATCAGGGTGACTGTCAGAATTCTGCGTCCGCAGAGGCTGAAAACTGGCTACCCGCGACTCATAGACAGTGGATTGCTGATCTCGCTGTGGGTACGTCCATTATTTACGTGAATATTTCTTTTCGTAAATATGTATCTACCCCTCCCCCCCTTTTGAGCATTGTCAAGTGAAGTTTGATGGTAGGGGTCCTCTCCCCTCGACCTCGTATTTCAGGATACTTTTTTCTTTAGCTCTACTGGTCTTGAATATGACGTTGAGCTTTCTTGTGGACACCCCTCCCACCCGGTCCCCCGTTGGTGAGATTTCGTCGGACCCCCCCACCCCCTTCATTTGTGTCACGTAATTAATGAACTCCCCTTAATATTATACGATCGAGGAGGATTAAGGGATGAAAACTGTTAATCATCGGCCATCTCTCTCTCGCACGCACGCAGTATTATTGTGCCGCAGCGCAGGTTGTAATGGGAACCTTACTGATGGAGTTGGAAAGCACTGAGAACGGCTTCGCGGAATATCTTTCAAATCTGGGAGTGCAGGTCTACTCACGTTTTTGAATGGTGGCAAAGTGTTACAAGATTTTCTTTTTAATCTCTGGTCGTTAGCTCGAGTAGTGTACTGAACGTTTTGTGCCTGTTTGCTAACCTTCCACATACAAGGTGTGTAGCTCGGACATATTCCCAAATGTTCACTTTTACTTGCTGTAAAGAGGATCAAGCGAGTGCTTTTACTTACAGCTTTATTATTCGCGGCTCGTGAAAACTTCGCAATTCAGCTTCAGATCAATACAGGAAGGACACAAACAGTTAGTGCCACAAAGTAGTTCGATTCTAGTTGCAATGATGTGGCGATTTTGTGCTGCAATTGTTCCCCTTTGTTATGCAGGAACAACAGTTTTTGTTTATTCGTAAAATTTGATACAATCTTTTTTCCCCTGTCATCAGTCTGTCGACTAATTTGATGCTATCTTCCAAGTATTCCTTCCTCTTCGTCTTAGCGTACCCCTCAAACTTACATCTCCAATTATATGCGTCGCATGTTCTCTCTAGTATTTGCTTTCGTTTTAATTTTTTTCCTTCAATTCTTCCAGCATGAAGTATATATTCGGCAACCTTATACTACGAGTTCCACTGGTTAAACTTAGCTTCAAACGCGCTTCTTTGTTGGATCGAATGAGAGGTATCGATGGTACCTCATCGTCATGGCTCTGTCTGTTACAAGTGTACTGTTAATGTACGAACCTCTCTCTCTCATTCTATTACGTCACAGTTATTTTGCCGAAATAACAATAAACATTTTGACTAAATCTGACCAGTAGTTTTTTTTGTACGTATTGCGTTCCACGAAAAAAGGATACTAATTGGTGGACATTTTTATCTTAAATTTCTCACTTTATCGACTTCACATCAAAATGCAACATGTCCTATTTTATCCGCGGCCGCGCATTTATTCGAAATCCCATCAAAATACGATCAGTAGTTTTTCCATTCAAACAAACAGAAGGACATTTTTGTTGTTGTTAATTCCTTCTCTATAGCTTATCAACAGTGTCTCAAACCCATTGCTTCTAAAATATCTTAAACGTACACTCTTTCCCCCGATAACAATGTTATTATAAGTATACATAAGAGAGAATGTTATCTAACAGATTGATTTAATTGTTACTTCTGTCATCGTTTGGGTTTCCTTCGCCTTCTGCGACCTTAGCAATAGAATAAGAGTCACAGTGTATATAAAGTGCTTTTCCTATGTTTCGTTATCTATAGTTGAACATCCTTTAATATAAAGATCAAAAATAATTCCATAATGCTTGCAACCATAATAGCGAAATCAGAAGTTCATTTTACATTTTGCAGAAAATGATTTTGACTACTTGCATTTACTGGGATGGCACGTAATTAAAGGTTCAGTACGTTCCTCTGGAATAATACATTGCGCATACAAATTGGGCACGAATGTTTCCGACGTTTTATGCTGTAGCATATGCCGGCTTCATTCACTTTGGCATTTTGATATCTGCTATCTTGTGTTTTCAAATATTGTTAGTTGCAATGGTGGATAGTTCAATTGCTGATAAGTTAAATAATTTGCACAGAAATGAATTTAATACATTTTCTATTACATTTTTCCGTATCTTGACTTTTTAATGGCAGTGAATTCCTGGAATTTATCATTTTGTAAATTCTATTACTTTTCTTGAATGGCAAGCTGAAGATCCTCTACACGACAGCCTCAAAAGTAACAATTGATTTGAATCTGTGACACATTGCTTAACATACTTGACAGGAAGGAATACAAAGCAGCTGTCATTTGTATTCAGTTCTTATCTTTGCAAGGCTAGGCAAAAAACTAGACGTTGTTTCTAGTTTTTTTTCTCTTATATAAATAATGAACACCCAGTATCAAATTGCTTCTAATTTCCAAGAGAATTATGTTTCCTCGATGGAAGAAAGAGTTCAGGACTGACAAACTTTTGAGGAAAAAATGTTTGCGGTAATTTTTTTTTTCCTAGTGGTAGCACGCTTTCTCTTGCTAGGGAGTAGTTACTTCTGGCTAGACATGATAATTCTAACGCCTGAAGAGAGTATAAAGACAGGGATTATACCAAGGTAACCAGAAAATTATGTAGCTTCTTTTCGGTACAGCCCAGAGTAAAAAATTTTCATTGTATTTCAAGTGAAACTACTCAGGATTTTTACTTCAAAGGCAGTGTGTGTGTGTGTGTGTGTGTGTGTTTTGATGTACATTGTGTACTTTGCTACAAGTTGTTGAATCTGGAACCTGCGTTTAAAACATTTTTGCTAACGTAATTCCATGACAGAAAACAAGATACCATTGGGCTGTGAGTAACAGGAAAAAAAAATCAGTTCGTAAGTGTCTTGTAAGAGGTTGGCGCTCCTGGTGCACTGTGTCAGTTGATGAGGTAGGACAACAGTCACCAGTCCAGCAGGCCACTCGCACTGGAGTCCAGCTCCATCCCGTATTCCAGAACCACCATTACACTGTGCACGGCATAATGCAGCAGTCGTTCCAGTTTCACTGCAAATTATGCACCGCAAAACTTTTCCCTGAGTTCTGACCTGGTGGCACTCGTAAACTCCAAGTGTGCTTCTCACGTTTTCCTTTAATTCTCTCTAATTCATGTGTCACCTCACCTAGCAACGGCACATTATTTTTTGCAGTAATTGAGTTAATTAGCCTAAAGTCTTTCAATGTAAAAATTAAACAATATCAAAATACCTATCGAGCTGTGGATTGTTATCCGATTAACTGCAACTTTAATAAGATTTTTTTTTTTTTTTTTTTTTTTTTTTACATTTCATTCCTCCCAGCAGAAGGCTGGGAGGCGGGCTGCTGGAGAGTCATAAAGAAAAAATTATATGATAAATATACTACAATGAAAAGATTGTGACTGCGAGAAAGAACTTAGTTAACTGCCATTCAGACAGTAACAACTTTGAGAAATTTCCAGTGCTACTGAACACAGCGCAGTCCAGTGTGTAAAGAAGTAAAATGATATATGTTTCATCTATGCGGCTTCGGGCAATTTGGAAATATTACTCGATCGAAATATGACAAAGCTAAGTGTATGCTATACAACAAAATTTAATTATTTTATTTAATTGTAACTTTTGTATTATTAACGTTATTACCTGCAGTTCAGTATTGTTGTTATCACTAATACCTACAGTTTATTGTACCAAAAATGTTCCTATAGTTACGGAGAGGCCCTAGTGGGTTGATTCAGACCATGACAATGTCTATTATATGTGTGTAAAATTCAACATTGTCCTGCTAAAGTAGAACTGTTAATCAGATAGGAAATATATTTAACTATGAAAAGAAAACAGTGTTTGAGCGTCCATCAGTTTGTTTCAACACGCGATTCACGTAAAAACTGTTCGTTGCATTTTGATGCTGTTTCGTGCAATGTACAGACCCCCGTGTTCCCCGGGGTAAAATAAGAAATGTTTGATCATGCGGGAAGCTGAAAAAGTGTCAGAAATTATATTTCATTTTTCGTTGAATGCGTTTCATGGTAAAAGTGGTTTGATTTCTATGACATTTCGATCAACGTACAGGAGTAATATAAGCTATGTTACATTTTGGTATGACGTATTAAAGTTAAGGAATTTAGAAAAAAAGTGTGTGCAAATAAGATTCACTATTCGTTGATAGCCATTCTTGCAAAAAGTGTTGGTATAATTGTTATGGTATTTCCATCAGTAAACAGTCCCAAGAGTAAAATGAGGTATTTGTGTGTTGTTCTGGTATAATACCATGAAGTTGAGACATTAAAATAAGTGTCCAACAGTTTGTGTCTATTCAAAGCCGTGTTACGTATCGCACTTGTAATGTATACCGTGGTTACAGCGTACGAGAGGAATAGTATTATTAAGAGGAATGCTGTCGAGGTACTATGTGCAAAGAGAATTTGCGTTTAGTCAACCACAGGGGACAGTGGGTCTTACAGTTCTTGACAATGCTGATTTAAGAGACAGGTCTTTACTGTTACTAACTTCTATTTCTAGAATGAATATGAAAATAGGTTTACACAGTAGAATGAGCTCTACATCTGCACTCTGCAGTTCACAAAACCGTGTGTGTCAGAGGATGCTATCCACCAAAACAAATCTAAACTCTGTACGTTCCAGTCGCGAATAGCACGAGGGTAAAAATGATTCATATTAGGAACCAGTATAGCATCTTATTTCTCAAATCTCATCTCTACCGTTACTGCGCCTTAGAAAAACTATTTCATTGCACAACTGAATGAAAGTGTTTATGAATACATTTAAATGAAACACACGTCGTTTGTGTGCTGGGCAGACCCAATCCAATCTACTAATCAAGTCTGTGACGCTTTCGTAAGTACTGTGGCAAGCAGTATGAAATCGAGTGGCTATTAACTGCGCTTAGTCTATACTGTCATACTACCCCAAACGGCACAACAGTGATCCAAACAAGTTTTCTATGGTGTATCATATCTTTAGCAAACTTGCGGTCTTAAAACTGATTCTGTTTTAATTTACGCTTTTAATGCTCGCACAGAAGGTACAGTAAATTTTGTTTCCTTCTAAAAGTTAAACTGTCTCACAAGCGAGAATGAACTGTAAAAGATTAGCTGTTAGCTAGTAGAGGTTTTGTTGCATTGGGACTAGCGGAGGACTAAACGCTGCCCGGGAGGAAACCGCGGTGCATGGCGCTCCAGAGATGTGAGCTTTCAGCTCGAGGCACAGAAGGAAGTTTCCACAGCTCCGTTCTTTGCCCGCAGCATAGCAAATGCGGTGGAGTAAACTTCCTAACAGCAAGTTAGTATGTCTGTGCCCCCAAATTGTCAGCAGCTGGATTGAATAGGAGTGTCCTGAACTGCTGATGATTGTAGACATTTTCTCCTGGCATTACGCCTCGTCGACGCCGAGGTCATTATAAGCGGGAACGAGAATTAACTCGACCATGTCCCATACCGGGATTCGCCTTGTGCGATACGGAGAAATCGTAGCAAATCGACATCTGTATGGCCGGACGGGGATTAGACCCCGTCCCCGCTGATGCGAGGCCAGAGCGTTACCACTCACCCATCAGCTTGGTGGTCAAAATTGATACGAACGGTATTATAATATCAATTCAGGCTAAGATATGGTTTCATTAATAATTTCTAAGTGTATGATAGTGGTAATAGTGGAACTTCTCGGAATATTTCATAATGATTTATATTTTTTCAGTACAATTTTCAATTACTCTGCATCACATTCATCACTACTTCTTGTCTGTTCCCTTGCTGATGGGCGGTTACTGTCACAAAATCACCACTAGCAAAGCCATGCATTCAGATATAGTGCCACCTCTCCATTTACAGCTTGTATGTCCTGAAAAAAATCACTATTGTGGTTCAGAAATTCATCTTTGTTTGCTATCCACTTTAATGTGCTCTATAGGTTACATTTACTTCATATTTTAATATCCGTATGATTTTTTTCAGGAATTGATATTACAGAGAAAAATAACATTGTAGTATAACTCGTAGCAATTTTAACCACACCATATAGATGAGACTAAAAATAACCAAATTTTTTTTAAAGAAATCGATGCCTGACTGCCATGATCCCATATGGCAAGCACAGAAATACAGCACGCACAGTGAATGTGATTAGTTCTACACCACAACCTCGTAACCATAGTAACTACATCTTTCATGTACTAGTACGAAGAGTTGAAAGTAAAGAACTCTCCAATGTCTGAAAGTATTAGTTCCAGGACTGTATGTGTATTAAGAAGAATCACTCATTTTACCATACTCGTCGTCGATCTCCTACTATTCTAAAAGTCTTTTCTTTTTTCAATAATGTGTAGAATATCAACCTGTAGCTTAATGATAGTTCTGATTTTTAGTTAAAGAATAATAGTGTAAAAATTTATCAAAATCGGCGAGATATATTTCTGCTTCCCCTCTTGTTAAATTTTTATGTTAAAACAAAGCAGCCAACTGAATATATACCTACACAGTTCGCGTTTGATAGCAGGCAAAATATTTGAACACAATCATTCGCCTCTGTTTGCTCCGGTGATAGGGGACTGTATTGTTGGTGTAACCCCCGAATTTCGGTGCCTGTCATTACACAGATTTCTGTCCTCGAAGCCAGCGAGGGAGCCCATAAACAAAAATAAACAATTTATATTTCATCGTGATGGTCTCCGAGATCGCTACTGCGTATTGCGTTTTAAATATTGCGTGGACGCTTTCACAGCGGGCTCGCGCTCTGTACGTGTGCGGCGCGCTAAATTAATATTCCACCACCGCATGCGCACCGCTGCGCTGCCTGCCCGTCATCCTTTATGCGACGGCTGGCGATTTATTTTTAAACTCGAGCACTGCGAGCGAGTCCTTTCAGAGCGGGAGTGGCCCGGAGAGCAATCGATTGCGGCAGGAAATTGAGTTGGAGGGCGGCTACCGTTCTCCTGGCCTCTCCGTATGGCTCGCCTTCCGCCGAGATCGACGTCTGCAGGAAGGGTTAGACACGTCCAGTGGAAAGGACAGCGAGACACTCTTGAAACAGCACCTAAGAACTGTATACCTCTGCACAGTCTGATGGCTCAGTGGTTAAGACATCTGGCTGGAGATCGAAAGGTCCCAGTTCTAATCACTGTCTGCTGGCCTAAATCGGACCTTTACCTCTGGTACAGCTTGCTGCCTAATGCGAAGTAGGCCAGAATGTTTCCGCAGTTCGGATTCCACCTTAAACTGTAGTCCACTAGACCCGGTAGGATTACCGGGGTTAGGCTAGGTGGCTAAGATACCAGCGGACTCCGCAGCCAGTACAAACGGTTTCAACAGGTCTTTACGACCATACGAGACTGCTTACATGACGCGCATCCTGCGCAAGTTTCAAATTTTAATATACTGACTTTTTCTACTGCTTTTTCCCCCTTATGGCTTTACGCCTTGTCGACGTCGAGGCCATTAGAGGCGGGATGGCATTGGGGAGAAGGAACGGGAAGAAATTCTGGCATATACGTTTGAAGTAAGCATCCCGACATTCGCCTGGAGTGATTTGTGGAAATCATGTGAAAGCTGGATGCCCGGGTGGGGATTCGAACGCACTTCCTCCCGAATGCGAGGCCAGAGCGTTACGACTCAACCACCCTGCCCGGTGCCTACTGCTAGTTTCATGGACAGAGAGTTAATACAGGTGACGAAGGTGATTCATCATCATTTTACGTTGTGACCCCGTAATAATGGACATGTTATTACACCAGCTACAATGATAGTTAAATTAATCACTATTATACATTCTGCTTGATATTTTTTACTATGAAAGTCGTGCTAGGAATCAAGAAGAGTGCTCATATAACGTGTTTTTTTTTTTTAAACAGTTTAACGTCACTTTTTAACAACGTGGTTTTTAGAGACGGGAAAGGATGGGGGCAAGGAATGGGAAGGAATTCGGCCATGGCCTTTTGAAGGAAGCTTCCCGGCATTCACCTGGAGTGATTTGGGGAAACCATGGAAAACCCAAATCTGGATGCCCGGACGGGGATTCGAACCGCCGTCCTCCCGAATGCGAGGCCAGAACGCTATCCGTTACACCACCACGCTCGGTCTCATATAACGAAAAGCTAGACATGGAACATGGAAAATGGTGGATGTAAGCTACAGCAATTGTTCCATGAGTTTTTATATCCTCCATACATTTATTCGGAAGCATAATAACTCTCCTATAATTTGTACACTTTCCTCTGCAGTAATATAACTACAACGGCTCATAACTACTACAGTTACACATAGTGCTACATGAAACTTTCAGAATATAGTCCAGTCTGTATACTGCAAGGAATGGGTAGAATTGCTCTTCCTAATTTGAGCAGAGAAGTAAGTAAAAATTAGAAAGTAGCAATTTGAACAGAATGCACCTAATCCATTAATCGGACATCAGCTTCTAATTAAAGTACTTGATTACAGGAAGAGTACCACGATAGCTCTCGCCCACATGGGGTCAAATGGAATAATGCAATTGCAAATTGTGAATGGAAAACATGCAAATAACTTTAAAAAAGCTGGAGAGTGCATTACGTAGAACAAAATGTTAGACCAACTTCGTGAAACTAACAACCGAATTGGTGCACAATGGACCAACCTACCAGCTTCTTGCCGGCCACAACGCTGGCGAAGTTGCTCAAATTTGATCGGGGATAATCTCAATAACTGGAACTATACGTTAATCGTACGTTGTTTTAATTTGTGCTTCGATTAGTAACTGTTTCTGTATTCGTATGTTAGGATGTCTTATCTGGTGTACCAGTAATGATTTTTCCTCGAAATTAATAAGTATGACCCCTTAACTGACATGAGACTGAAAAAAATCAGTTTTTTCTTTAATCATACTAACACAGTGAAAAATTATTTGAATTAAATGAGAGACAAATCTGCGGTTCAACAAAATTGATGTATTTGTTTGTTACATTTTTTGTGTCACCTGTTTTGTTTTTTGACAGCTAAAAATGAAGGAATAATAATTTGTGCGACTAAGCCTACGGTAGAAAGACTATGTTGCTATTCATATCATCAATGTGTGGGCTGCACGGTTACACAGCTTTTCCATATCTTTTTGAACGTCGACCTATTACTCTTGAGTATAATAGTAAACTGGCTGACATTCAGGTTCATTAGCGGTTGTTATCGCAAAATTTGAAACCATGTTTCTTTACCATCTAAGCTAGTGCAGAAAATACAGCAGGAATAACGCTACGCTAATCTTTAAATGGTACGAAGATAGATAACGATTTATATCACAGAATTAATGGTGATGACTTCATGAACGACCTTCCGAAATCCATGATGTAACTTTGATATTTATCAGATAAAGCATACTACATAGTATGAGACAAAACTGACTAGAAACGACGAAGGATGAAAGTTAATTAATTGTCTGAATAACACCCATGCAACAGTTGCACAGCGTTATTTATTTTGACAATTAATTAACTAAGCATCTGCGGAAAAAATGGTCTGCAACAACATTGAATTAATGTAGTAGAGAGGTTACGCGCCGAGGAGTAACTAAAGCTTCTGTCTGTTTGCAGTGGCGCCCAAGTTTGCTATCCCCCACGTGCTCATGCCGTGGAAGAAAGAGAGAACAGGAATAAAGAATGGATTGAAAGCTGTGAAGCCCAGTGTCTGAATTATATTGTGAATCGATGAGAAAGTTCGCACTGCTGTCCGTATTCGAATAGACGGGAGGCGTTGTTGTTACAGGTTTCATACCGCTTCCCTACGTCGTCAGGTCTAGATTAATCCGATAGTGTTTCTGAACACGGGGCAATGGCTCTATGATCAGCTAGCCAGGCACCGATTTAGTGAAGGAAACTTTCCGCGAGTAACAAACAACTGCTGGAGTCGTCGCATATCTCAGAAGTTCTGTATCATTATAAGTAAACAATCTGTGTGGGTACCTGGTAATGCTTAATATCTTGTTAGGTAAACGAATGAGCCGTAGAAAGAAGATTATGAATTCAGTGCATCGAGGAGATAAGCTTACTAAACGAAGTGATACATGTACCGCTAATGTTTCCCCGTTGACCCGTCTACAAAGTTGATATTTTATGTCTTAAATTAGTTTATTCATTTTTTCCCGGTCATTTTGTTCTGCCATTAGCGATGCAACATGAATAAGCCATTTTGGAGACCGACTTCCGAAGTTCATCGCGCGGTGCTTTTTGTTAATTCAAAGTTGAAAGAGAAAACGAGTCCAAACTTAACACAAAAATAACGCAATACTTCTGCTTCTTTGATACAGCAACAAAACGAAGACTTGTTTTCAACTCGTTTCATTCATTAACATTTCAGCGCATCGTCGTAGGAATGCGGAATAATTTACTAATAAACATGGACAGAAACTCTTTTTTTCTGATTAATTACTGTTATTCACCCATTAACGCTGTATAACCAATCATTTATTGATTTTTCGAAATTAAGTTTTGTAATCCAACCACTGAAACAAATATTCTGAAAACGATTTCAAACAGTTTACCACAAACATTTTTAAAAAAATGCAACTTCTCTAACAATCTTCACAGATTTTAACAGTCTTTAAATAAAATATTAATAAATATTAGCAACCTATTGGGATTAATACGGTTTACAAATTACATAGACAAAAGAAAATTATTAAGACATATCTTCACAGCCCATAGGTGATAGGCGAAAAAAATGAATAATGAAACTTTTTAACTACGAGCGAAAAAAAGGATGAAACCTTAGATATTAGATGAAGGAGCACACAGATTGTAAGTTGTAGAACATTCTTGAATGGTGCGAAGCAATAGGTCTCCTCTCAGTCCGGTTTTCCGCATCCTGTGCTCCTCTGTTCAGAGTGCGGTCTGGTGCCTCAGTGGTCAAGGCGTCTGATTGGGGAACGAAAGCTCCTCGGTCTGAATCCCTGTCTCGGTGAGGACCTTCAGAGGCCCTTAACCAAACCTTCACCTCTGGTACAGCTGCTTGTGTAATGTGAAGTACGCCAAAACGCTTCCGTGGTTCGGATTGCGCGTTTAACTGTAGGTCCCCTTCGCCCACTGGGATTACCGAGGTAGGTCAGGGCAGCCACCAAGCAGTCACATGAGTGGCAAATCGAAACATTGTCAATCCAGTGGTCGAAATACTCTACGAGGTCTCCGGGCCAATAACGCCATACGGCCTATTTTTTAGTAACTTCAGATTCCAACAGTTCTGAGCGCAAAATTTTCCCTCTGTTGTTGTGATTAAGGTTTCGCAGGTATTTACTTTCTCTGGTCACAAGGTGGCATTTCCACGTCCTGATTGCATTGTCGCAGCATCTGCAATTTCGTACACTGAATCTGCTTAATATTGCAAAACGACCTGAAAAGCACGTTGACTTTCCGTAAATTGGCCACGTTGCAGCGAAGGATTTGGACCATAAATGGTAAATAGTTTAGCGTTACCTTCTGAATTGTTTCTACTGTCAAAGTTATTCCAAAAAAGTTTATCATGAAATATATCGGGGTATCTGCAGACATACATGTTCACAAACGGCTGAGATATATGTGTCAGTATTTCAAAATCTCACGTTATCTACAAACGTTTGTAAATAAACTTCGCTTTTGTTGCTAAATAGTGGTATATAGTAATAGAAAATGATTACGTGGCGAGAAATAGGATAGTGTAATTTTAAGTTACTGTGTTCCTCGGTAAGCACGCTGTTCACATTGAATGCAAAGGTCGATAAACATAGTTCGTTCTATTGACCCATCGACGAAGCTGCAACAGGCTGCGCTACCGTCATATGCCACAGCCAGCCAACCGACCACGACGAATTCTTGGTGGCAACCTAATCACAGAAACGTTTTACCTTACTTCATTAAACCATAATTTTCCACTCGGGTTAAAGGGCTTGGAAAGTCCCACCGTATACCTCTACTGGGAACCATGACCTTTCGATCTCCAATCTGACATTTTACCACGCAGTCGCCAATACACCCAATCACAGCGAGTTTCAACTAATGCGAAATAATTTGGCCCTTCATACACAGCAAAAATTTGCTAAGATACTGCGTATAATAATTAGTCTTTTCCCTTGACATATTCTGGTACTGCCAAATAGCATTTATGAATTGAAATTGTAGGTTGAATAAAAAAATTAGTCCTTTTCTAAAGAAAAATAAGCAGGACTTCACGTCTCTTATGGGTTTTCGTTTAGAGAACATTACGTCATAAACTACATTAAAAAACAAAGATTAAATATTATGGTTGAGTTTGATATTGGCATTAGCATTTTTTCCTTGGAATTAGTACTTCTATAATAAACTGCTTGATGGATATTATTGTTAAAATTTTTTTTGGTTATTGTTTTATCTGTGAGCCTTTTTTTTAATAGATTTTCTAGCATTATTATTTTATTCTTAAGCGAAATAAAATTTGAACAACCGCAACCATCATAAATTCTCGTTAGTCACTTGACCCTGGTTCTGTGTTATTTTGTGATTTAATTTCCAACGTATCTGCTTCAAATAGTATTAGTTTAGATGGATGCTTTTCAACTAAATCTTTACAAAGTGTGGAAAGAACTTCAAACTTCTTAGTTAATCTGCAGATAAGTGTTTTAGAAGTATTATTGTGAAAAAATATCTAAAATAATATATTCGTAATGAACTAGCCAATCTAACGAAGTGCGATATTATGGCGTAGCATTTCCCCCTAAACCTGTAAAAACTGATTGACGATTTTGTGGTTGCTTTTTGTATGTAACTTGTGTTCCTGTTTTGCCTACGACACAAATCGAGGTTTTGGTAAACAAAGCACTTTATTTTTTATTCCGATAGTAATGTAGTTAAACATCTGCTCTTAATAAACACCCTATGTCGAACCAATGAAAGCTTTATTTCCTCTGCACATTAACATCTTAATAGCTTTAAGTGTCAGTATTTACAAGTATGGAAATGCACAAGAAACATTCTATCCTGAGGTTAGCCTGTATAAAAAGCTTAGATTTTCCTCATACCTGTAGCTATTCCTGGGGATTGGTTATAAACGTATACTCCACATACAAAGTTTTACACACACTACAGTTTTATCGATAATATTAATAGTAGCTATGATAATTTTTAGAAAGTTAGATTGTAAATAAGTAAGCATCATTTATTTTTTCCATCACAGACCACAGGAAAGTTCTTTGCCAATAATTGGCGTTATATAAATTTTCCTTGTTCATGCATCATGTAAAAGCTACTGAAACGGTTTGGATGGGATGTTTACAGTGAAAGTTTACGGTCTAGCTTAAAATCTGCTGCATATCTTATGACTCTGTGTGAGCAGAGGAACAAACAATAAACTGAACTGGTAGGCGCCACACTACATCAAAGATGAAACACTCTGCCATGTGGATTAATGTTGCTGTCGATTACGCGGATATTTAGTAAAATGGCGCAGATGAAGACAATTTAAATTACAAAAACTAAATTCAGCTGCAGGCTTTAGTAATGACGTTAGGTTATTTGAAGTACTAAAAACTAAATTCATCGATTTTGAAGCTGACGCCATAAAATTGTGTTTTTGTATTTCTAAGAAATGTGTGAACCACTTGGGTGAAGCTGTCAATAAGTGCTAGTTCGGTATAAAGCAATAAAAACAGGCATTAATATGAAAGAAACTCAAAAACTTGCACAAAAGCCGCCTTGGAAGATTGCAGCTGAGAAACCATAAAAACAAATTACCAGTTTGATGTTATCAGGTATTAAGAAGCATATAGGCCCTTCCCGTTGCG
Source organism: Vandiemenella viatica (assembly GCA_031002005.1). Classification (NCBI taxonomy): domain Eukaryota; kingdom Metazoa; phylum Arthropoda; class Insecta; order Orthoptera; family Morabidae; genus Vandiemenella; species Vandiemenella viatica. The sequence goes on along the minus strand of JARYHS010008075.1, from coordinate 121,679,505 downwards.
CCTGCCAGCGCAGCGCAGGGTAGGGTAGGGAGCCGGCCTTGACCGCGGGGGAGGCTCGCCGCCCAGGTGTCCCGTCCCGGCCAGCCAGAGCCGCCTGCCCGCTCCGCTGCCCGCGGCGCGTATCGACCGAGTCGGCAGCCTGCCCCAGGCGTTGCTACTGTCCACCGCATGATCAACGCTGCTATCTATCTCGGAACATGTCTTCTTCAGAAGACGACTATATCGGTTGAGAGTATCTTTCGTGAAACCCTCCGTCACTAAGTGGAAAATACACGATCATCCGGTCCCGGTAGCTTAGTGGTTAGCGCGGTGAGGTCACACAGCGTGGGTCACCACTTCGATTCCGGTGCATAGCATCACCTGTTTTAACTAAGTGGCCATTTCGTCTAGTAATGTCTTTACGTTCACACCGATACCTTCGGTTCGGCCCACTACAATAGACGCATAATATAAAAAGAAATCTCGTTTATCCACTGACATGTACCTCCCGTCCTATTTACTAATTTGGGTGGTTTTCGGACACCAACAAGAAAAATAAGACGGTGATCCCCCGTTTCGTCTAAGATTTTCGTCACCCCGAATCTTCTTCCTCCTCGAACCGTTCACAGACAGATGGTGACTTTTACCAGCGACACGTTCCTGCTAGGAATCGACTCGACAACTGAACAGCCCCATCCTCCATTCACGCATGCGTAGCTCACCTGCTTCTTGTTCACTGAGAAAAAATCAGACAGGAGTTGGGTCAATGGAAGGTAACCGAGCCCAAGGTGTGGACGGTGGCGCTCTGGACGGTATTTGTGGGGAGGAGGGTTTGAATCCCCGTCGGGCAATCAAAATATGTGTTTTCCAAGGTTTTTCCGAAATAACTTAGGGTGAATGAGGGTGTAGTTGGTTACATCAAAAGCCCATTCCTTGACCCCCCTCGGCTCACGGCACTAATGACTCCGATGTCAACAGGCCATAAAGCTCTAAGCAAATGAAAAACCAAAATTTAGGCCCTTGACTTCAATAGGTAACCTCGCTGAATTTCCCTAAGCAAGCAGACACAGTTTTAAGTAACTAGCGTCTGTCACTAAGCTCAAAATTTTAAAGGCAGTTCCCTCTTATTCAGCAGGCCATATTTTACTCAAATAGAGACCATCAACTGCGTATCAAGAAATGTTATATTTTATGTTTTTAATAAATCAAATCATCATGAAAACAATGCCGTAATTCTCGATTTCAAGTACCACCATTAGAACTTCGAGTTAAGTAAATGAGGCAATTTTGTAAACGTTTCGGTGAGCACATGTTTGCTGAAATGTTGAACCGAATTAGACATCACCGGAATCTACTTAGAGCGCGCAGAGCTTTTAGTTATGCTTCCGGTGTCTCATATATACATTTTTCACCAATCATTACTTCTAATGAAGAAAAAATGAAGAAAAAAAATTAGTGTCTTTAACAATTTACATAAACATTACGATAACAACAGAACTGTAGGTACTGTGATAATACTTAACTCTCATTATATTATTCTGTTTCAAAGAGCTATTTATATGAGAGTGGGATAAAAAGTTGTCAGCCTGGCACCAAGATATCATAGCGTGATCTGTGAAGTAGTTCACTCTATCCGGCTTTTTAAAGTAGATCTGATGTAAGTGTCTCATTGAAATCGATGAAATGAAATATCGTGTCACTATAAATGTTTGGAAGGTTTATCCATAGTTGATAACGTTTATATAATACGTCTGTTTCTTAATTTTCTATCGTGAAAAGTTTTAGGACCTTAATTTAAACATGATCGCTCGTGTCGTAAATATATATCACGTATACGGCGACCAAAAACTGCATACACAGATGCAAACACAGAAAAGGTGCCCAATATGATATGGGTCGATCTGTGGTTAAAGGTGTGTGACATAATTGAAGCCATAATTATAACATAAAGAAGGGTAATGTATATTTTAGATCAAAAATCATAAATGAAAAACCCATTGTCCAAGAATGGTACACAATTTGTTAAATGACCAAAGAGTAATGTAAATACAAATTTGGCAACAGTGTTTGGACGTTTTTAAAAGGATCCTATTAGTGGGCTGAATCCAATGTGTATATTATTTGAACTTATTTCCAAGTATAAAGAAATTTGTGATTGAAAAATATTTTTAGGTGATAGAAATTGTTGATTGGTATCAGAACCGCACTTCAGGAATGGAAGTCATTTATTGAAGAAGCGTTGTGCAAAGTGCGTAGCAAACTGTTTCATATTTTCTGGAAATATAGTTACTTTGTAAAAAAAAAAAATGTTTACTTCACTACCAGTAGTTAGTTCCATGTCGGCACTGACATATTTGTTTTTCTGGTAATTTATTTCCTCAAGTTTATTCTACATTTTCAATAACAACCAGGATCGTTGATTCACGCTTGTTTTTTATGTTGAATTATCAGAATCGTTGTATGTTTAAGTTAGTGTCAGCTTATTTCCTCAGATTACATGTTTGTATGTATGTACGTAAAATATGTCTGTACACGTTAATAGTAATTCCAATCCATAACAGTGAAATTAATGGAAGTCATAGTTATGTAATAGGCTCAGTGGGGGTAACACAAATACTCAAATACCTTCAGTTTCACTATACAGATTTATAGCAATATTTTGGATAGCTTTACAGAGTGAATTTTGTAAAACTGTTTGAAGATTTTATTCTAGTGACGTGATGTAGCGTTTGTGTTGGTAAAACACAATGTTTCAGAATGTTGCGTTTCTATGAAAAAGATTAATCACTATGTAGTAGTAAGTATCATGTAGCGTGGATAGTTCGACACAGTGTCATAACAGGTAAGAACATTAGATTAAGATTGGTGTGACTACTTTCATGCCAAGGTCAACTGATCCAAGCTTACTTTATTAAATCTAATTTTCTGCCACTGTGCAGTTAATATTAATGAGTTGATACAACTTCTATTACTCTTCCAAGATTCATTTTTATTTTTCTATTACATTATTCGAAATAGTAAGAGTACTTTTTTTACAAGGCAAAAGTGCTGTTTGATGTCACTATCTGCTTAAATTCATGTAGTGTCTTTATTGCGGATAGAAATTTTGTTTGTTTTAGTTTACAAACTATGTTATGAGCGTCGAGTATAATATGTAATACATATTTTCGTGTAACTTATAACCCGGCTATTTTCTTTTCAACCTCACCAGGAAAGCCAGGTTATAACCTGCCGATGATGCCTTTTATTTGTTTTGGCAGGTTGTGCATATTAATGTAAGGCATTTATTTGGATATGAAAAAACCACACAGATACACAAACAACATGAAACATTTTATCAAAAGCCAGATAGTTAAACACACTCGCAATCTTAATACAGTCCGTGCTCTCTTTTTTTCTCAGCGATCACCCACATCTCTCTGTTACTATAGCGTCCGCTGACCAAAGATTATTGTCACTTAAAGTCAATACATACAAACTAGTCTTAGCGTAAAGGCTACAAAGTGTCTGTCTGTGACCTTTTGTTCTTTATAGCTTATGCAGAGATGAATATAAATGCATCGCCTTTATAGTTTTCTGTGTTCAGATGTATATTTTGTAGACATCCACATCAATTAATCTGATAGAACTTGGACAGCACGCCTTTGAAAAACGGATAATTGAAAAATATTTTTTTTTAGCATAAAGGAATAGCACAAAAACGCAGAAATAAGAAAGATCAACCGTGTTACCAAACACAAAACTCGTCCACAGCGAAAAATATTAGGTACATAACAATTTACACAATTTCGTATTTGCTTTTTAGTCAGATATTTCCTGGAATTACATTTATTTTGGATTCTGGTGAAAGAGTCTCTAAGTGCAGCCGTTAGAAAGCAATTTGAGTGCCGTCGTTAAAGCCAGCGAAGCTCCTAAGCTGACAAAATGAAACGGCCGTAGGTAATGAAAGTTGCAGCAGAATCCTTTTAGCGACGCGGGAAGCAGAAGGCGCAGGCGGGCGTCCTGTTTGAAGGAATCCGAGGAATGGCGGAGGTGGGGCAGCCAGTGGGTAAGAATTTGCCTGCGGGCAGCATATCTTTACGGGGCAGGTCCAGTGAGTCCTCCTCAGCAGTAAACAGGAGCCCCGGGCCCTTAAAGGGGATACGCTGCTCGCACCAGAGACACTGTACGCAAGGGCTTATCTGGGATAACCGCCACCACAAGGGTTGGAATAATTTCGGCTGAAGTAACAACAATTGTTTTCAATGTCGCACAATTAAACTGATCTTCCATATCCTTATTGTTACCTTTAGACAAGGAACTGATGAAAAAATACATCAAAAGTAGTATTTTCCATACACACAGGGTATTGTTGTAATATATTTATCTCCGAATTGAAACGGCTCTTCATATTTTGCCTCCAGAATGTGTTGTGACAGTTATCTTCAGTTGGTCAGTTTTTTTACGAAACATTTATTAGTCACAGTATAACTGATGTTTCAATACGTTTGTCTGTGTGGAACTTCCGTAAATATTATCTTTTATGGTTTGTCGACGTAGTTAACATTTATTTGGTCTTTAGCCCTTCTTTACGAAATGATGCTTTGGAACATTTCATTTGAAGTTCATCAGAAATGATAAATTAAGCCGAAGATTTTCTCTGATGCGTTCATAAAGAATTTGGGTAAGTGTAATGCCAATGGATAAAGCCTTAAAAATAAATATGGACTTTTGAAGGAAACATTTTGGCATTCGCCTGGGGAGATTTCATGAACCTATGGAAAAATGAAATCTGGATAGCCGAATGGGGATTCGAAGCCACGTCCTCCAGAATCCAAGACCAAATGTTTTCCACTCACCGGCACGTTTGGCATGAAAGGTAACAAAGATCCAAGTGTAATAGAAACTCAAATTGACGTGTTATGTTCTAATTGCTCCAAAATTCGTTTGGAGTTTCAGTTGTAGCTCGACGATTACAGAGGAACTATACATTCTCCATAATTAAAAAAGCATTTATAATTAATTTTCGTGGACAGTAAATGCGTAGTGCTGCTAACATTGATTTACAGGAATTTATTTACCAGTAATGGAAGTAATGCCATTTGAATTTTATACGGTTCATAGTTATGTGTGTTAATTTCAATAATTATGAGTGAAACAGTTTTCATTATAGATATTTAATTGCGAGGTATTTATTGGAAAGAAAGTGGTAGTCACAGTGAACGTAGTGTATTACGATCAATACTATAGCTGAAATTTATATAAGTTTTTCAAATTTTTCTAGTCATTTCATTAGAGTTTTAATAGACATTAATAAAATTTAGATTGTTTTGATGCAGATAAACAATATGGGACTGTTATGTTTTCTCTTCAGTCATTATTAACATTTGAGATATTGTGGTTAAGCACTTCGTCGCGATTGTCTGTTATTAAGATGCCATGGTATCCAGTGGTACTCTTTTTTGTGCATTGCTTGAAATAATCATCTTTGTGGTTAATGAGTTTCATTTTTCATCAACTGAATTAACTTCCTTGTTCCTCAGCAAAGCAGCTCGGTCAGCACAGATTTCTCTCATATTCACTCTTTTTAATTTGCGTTGCTTTATACGTTCAAAAATAATTGGTCAGATGGCAGTTGGGTGATTTACTTCTCCCCCACACAGTTCAGAATATATCTTTTGAATATTTGTGCACAGACTGGCTGGAATTTTGGTATATTTCTTTTCAGTTGATTTCAATTTTTTTCTGATTCTAGATAACAGCTTTGATACATTGGTTTATATCTTTTCCATGATTCAATAAACGTTGCTGTTTGCTTATTTTTTAAGTTTCAATTCTAGTCTCTCCTCTATCATTCCGTAAGATTCAAGATTTGGGCATTAAGCCCGCACATGAACATTCCCTTTCCCTAATTATATTTACGGAGGCACACTATTAAGAGAATATTGGGCTGTCAGGTTTAGATTTTGCGAAGTACCAGCACTTCTTATGACGCTCATCGGCAGTTTTAAATATTTTTACGATATGTATTCATCGAATGAGTAATGAAAATAATTTATAAGACTTTTTTTGCTTCTCAATCTGAAATCTGAGTATATACAGAATATTTGGGGTATGTTATGGATAATGACGTGACTAATGCTATTAATTGTAAGAAAAGGTACAGAAAATTTTTGTATTTTGCTTCTAATATTTGTAGTGCCGTGATCTACCACACTTGACGGTGCCTAATTATAGTTTCGACGTATTACATAGTTCAGAGTGTTATTATAGTAACAACTTTCTTTTTACCTTACAAATCTCGTTTCTGCCTTTACTTATGCTGTGTTTTGAACAGATGTAAAGGTTATGAATGCCGTCTGTTATAAAATCTTTGTCGACAACTGCATAACAAGAAGTTGCAGTTTTCCGTTGATCTAGTTTTCATCCTTGCTGCAAAAAGAAGTATTGTGGTACTTTTAGTAGAAGATGAGATGTTACAAGTAATAAAAATTGTTTGCAGCTAAGCAGCATTCAGAAATGATATGTTAAACACTGGAAGCCTTTATTTCACCTTTAATTATTGTTTAATTTGTATACTGCAGTCGAAACGAAACAATAAAACTCCGACTCATGGGAAAAATACGTGTTAATGACGTAAAGTGAGTATACGCATAGCTGTTGTTGTTGTATAGCGTTGACTCAATTATAAACGTGGCACTGTATATGTTGTGGCTGCTGTACTTTTTTCTCCTTACTAATAGGTAGGTTTCTGCCGCTAAAATAACGAATTCTGATATATTTTATTACTTTCATTTGGATTTTTAGTCGCACCCGACGGAGTTTACGTTCAGTTTAAATTTCAATTACTACGTAATTACCACCACATAATTTCTACTCAATTTTTCCAATTTATGCCACTGAATCTAAACATGTGTTTAACAATTGGGGCATTATTTTAGTTTAGAGACTTTTTTGCTTGGCTAGTGGCAACAATGATTTCTTTTGTTTCGCGTACTTTTTTTGTCTTTATGAAACATTTACGGTAAACGCCAACTGTAATGTAATGTATTTTTTTTTTTTTTTTTTTTTAGTTCATTCGAATTTGTATGCTGATTCCAACTCTAAATATCGTAGGTAAGAGATATGGTGAAGAGACGCCTCATTTCAAGCAACGTTCAGGAGTAATACTAAATTCTGGAAAACAGTATGCACGTCATGAAGCAGTTCGCTGTCATTTGAATGTAACACGGTAACATATTTTCCAGAGCAATTTCTCCCTCTGAATTGGCTTACCTTTAGAAGCGACAACATTATTTACGAGGATTTACTACTGATTGCGAGTGCCGTGGTAGATCTAAATCACGTTTCATTTCACAGATTATGCTCTATGATGCTGTAGCTAATTAATTACCCTTCGGCAATGGCGAAACTATCAACACGTTGAATTATGCGGGAGCCAACTGCAGATTAATGTCTCTAAGCATTTACATTTTCAGTATAGGTTTTATAAAAAATTGTAGATTAGGGTTTCAGTACCAGGAACACATTTTCCGATATTACTGGTCGAATAAGGTAACCATCAGTATTTACTGTGTAAGCGGACGCCTGTTTAAAATACAATCCAACATAAAAAAAACGCTGTGGTGTTTCTAGGCTTCGCGTCTTGTCGGCATAGATGTTCTAAAGACTAGAGTTGAGATCAAGTCTCCAGCCTGGTATTGAAATAATCCTATGCTTTAGAGCTTTGTAAGTCAAAACCTGAAGTTTATATGAATACTATATATGCATTTAAATCTTTATTAAGTAGTCGTTTCATATTATCGGCTCACCATAAGTACATACGAAAGCTTTGTTGTAGATGGTATTAATGAGAAAAATTTAGGGTGTCTGGCCTCCAAGAGAAGGGCGTGGCAGCAGGGTAGCCAACAAGAAAAAGACAATATGGCGTCGAGCTGAGAGCGTGGACTGAAAGCAAGTATTGGTCGCACAGACTGTAGACGAATTTATATAATTATGAAGACTCTGTAACGTTTCAAGTATTTTCGTTAGAGATTGCTAACTGAGAAGGGCTGTTGAAGTGGTGAAGGAAACTAAGTGATTAAATGGAATGATGACAAAATGTGCATGCAGTCCAGTATATTGTGAATAAACATGTGCCCTTTCAAGTACAATAAATGTTTTTACTCAGTGTGGATGCGAGTGGAACTCAGCTAAAAGTATTTTTTGTTTGTGTACTGAATATTTAATTGCAGGTTTAATGAAGACCAACCTTTATAAAGGTTAGAGCAATCTGCCATAGTTCTAAATACTTATTTATACATGCAATTAATTAGTGTAACTCGTGGAGGGTGAGTGGTAACGCATTCTCGAGTGCGCGGGCTTGAATCTCCGGCCAGCCATCCGGATTTGGGTTTTCCATTGTTTCGCCAAATCACTCCAGGCGAATGCCGGGATGGTTGCTTCAAAAGACCATGGTGGAATTCCTTTCCGTTCCTTGCCTGCAATCCTGTCCCACCTTTAATTACTTCCAAGACAACGAGACCTAAAGCCTTTAGGGGAAAATTATTACAAATTAAATTTCTTATGCGTCTTTCGGAACAACTAGCTCTATGTTATTAAAAATGATTCTATTAGTTCATATTATGACTACTTAAATCGACTTTTACTTCTTTACAGATATACAAGAAGGGGCTTAAACAGGGAAATGAAGTTTTCTCTCGTGTGAAATCTCTACAGCTCAATGAAATCAGTCTTAGTTCTCGTACTGTAATTTCCGTAGCTGGATACCAACGTTTGAAGACTGTTATCCAGCAGATTATCCTGTCCAGAACTTTTATAACATCCTGTATTCACTTTTATCCTGTGGGAATGTGGTGGTATTCTGCTGGGTCTGTAGTTAAGTGACAATGAGGTTGAAGTAACAAATGAATCTGCCAAGTTATCCTATAACAAGGTTAGGATGGAAATAGTTTTCAAATCCCAACTCCGACTTTCTTCGGTGTTGAAAGATAAAATCTTAGCTGCTTGGGTGAGCCAGAACACGGAAGTCAAGTATAATTAACTGGTCAAACTAACCGTGCAGGCGTGGAGCAGCTGCTTCCAGCTGCCTAGGCGGGAGGGGTACACCTTACTCCTCTAGACGTATAACACTGCTCTGTGATATGATGCATGATAGGGCCCGTCAGAGTGTGACGCTTATGGCGCACCTTTGACGGACGATAGATTTAAACCACGAGTGTTTCGTATTCTGTGTTAAGGTCATATATCAGCATAACCGATGATCTATTATCTTTACATATAATAAGCAACTTTTGGTCTTCTTAGACGTCATCTGTCATGCTATGACGTCACTCTATAACGTCGCGCTGTGACGTCACGCTTTAGGCCATTGTTTCTAGGTTATTTAATAACATTTCTAAGCATCGGCGAATAAATTAACTGACAGAACAATGAAATAAAAGTATGTATTGCGTTTAAATCGACATTTTAATCATTAGATGCTTATATTCAAGTAATATTCTTTTGATATTATAGAAATTTTCTTTAAATTCTTTGTCCATAGATATGTGAGATAAAAGCTTTAAGTTTCGAGCATCAATGTTAGCGAAAGTTTTGATTAGATTGTTACTTAGCATGGACCAGAATTACAACTGGCGATTTGAAGTTACAGCAGAGGGCATAAATAATTTTTTTTTCAAAATAATTTAAACTGTGTCCTATTATTGATATTATTAAATCGTTTGAACGGAAATAGTTGCACACTGATTGCGATCTGGGCAGCCTACACTACAATGAAAACAAATATTATGTGACATAATGTAAGTTTATGAGATTTATTTTAATTTCCTTTGCTTTCGCTGAGCAATAGTACTGAGGCTATTATTTCAGTAACATGTACCTGTGTCGCCATTCAGACATCGTAATATCAGTCTGAATCACGGATAACAAAAGAGAAAATGTAAAAACACTTGAAGATTTTTCATCAAATTTATATCGCGATTAATTATTGCCACTAAAATGTGATACAATACATGTATTAATATGCGTGAGATTGAAGTATTGTTCTTCTGGCTGCAAGTTTAGCGTAGCATGTGGTTAGGTTGAAATGCAACCTGGACCCGGATGGAAACGGAAACCTTTTGCTACAGCGCAAGGCACAAAGAATAACAATTCTATTTAGTTAAGAATTTGCTAAGACATGAATTGTCAGAACACTGAAAGAAAAGTGTATATTTCGTTTAAATTGGCATATTAATTTTCAGTTTTCTTTACTGAAATCATTACATGGTTTGACTGGAAGAAGTTTCAGATTTATTGCGATATACGTGGCCTAAACCACAATTAAATATTACGTGGCATAGCGTAAGTTAGTAAGATTTATTTTTAGCTTCCTTCGTTTACACTGGGGTACGCTGTGTCAGCCATTAAAATATCGATCTTCATCACAGGTAATAAGAAAAAAATGTGGAAGAACCTATGAAGATTTGTGATCAAATGCATGATGACACTCGCATGCGATACAGGAAATGTATTAATTCGCGTGTGATTGAAGCTTTGCTTTTCTAGTGACAACAATAGCGGAGATTGTGGTTAGGCTGAAATGCGACCTGGACGAAACTGACAACTGAGGTTTTTTGCTACGGCACAAGGGACGATAAATTACAATGATATTTATTTTATAACTAGCTATAAGCACGGCTTTGTAGTGGTTTGCGAAGTTTTGTTATAAGAAATATTATATACAACTAAAGAAATTAATAAATAATCATAACAATTATGATATTTAAACTTCACGAACTATCATCAAAAACCGTGGGTTTAGTTTGTTGACAAAAAATAATTAGGAACATTCGTAATAAGACACAATCTTTAAATATTTAAAAACACTCAATTTATTTAATTTGGTTTTAATCAGGTAGAAAATTTCTCATTCGAGTTTGTTCCTGTCTTCTACATTTTAACATACTTGACTGGCTGTGTTTGATTGCCGAAAATGTCTAAATAGTGAGACTCTATCAGACTTTGGAATGGCCGGCCGACAGATAAATACTCAATACTGGGAATTCGAGGTGAGAGTGGAACAATAGAAAATAGACGGTATATTTTTATGGATATATGGTGATGGAAACATGTTTCGTTGAGTCACATTACCGACACAGATTAGTCGATATTTTAATCAGTGGCTCTGTGATCTTACTAGGAGAGGTCTTCAGTGTAGAAATTACTATCGTAGAACGAACAAGTCTGGTAAATAGTACGACGCCTTTGGTTTCTTGCCCTGAAGCAGTTCTGTCTGTTGTACAGTACCTCCGTTTAAAGGAAATAGGGGATTAAAAGTGTAAAAATTGTCTAAATGACTAATACATATACGGAAGACATTTTGTTAATAACATGGATTTAGCCGTGCGTGTTAAGGCGCTCTGTTCCTGAAGAGGGGTCCTAAATTCGATCCCATGGCCCACGATTTTTTTTCATTGTTATTCGATCTTGTAGCATTACAAATTTGTTTTGAAGCAAATTCTCCAACTTATTTATTATCCTTTGATGATGTAAGTCATAAAAACATTTGAAACAAAAATTACAATTTACAAACCATTTTCATGATCTTGGGAAGATATAGTTTTACAGCTAGCCAATCGCTTTTATAAGTCAACAACGCTGGGAGAGAAAGGGAATTTGACGTGAAAGCTCTTTACAACCAGCAGAAGACATGCTATCTTCAGCAATTTTCTTTTTTGCTTCAGTTGTAGTATGCCTGAGTTATTTAGTAAGTCACATGGACTTTAGCATTATTTTCCTATTTCGCTATGTTTTTAACTGGTTTAATTATAAGTTTTGTGTTAGAGCTTTTAATACCGCGTCATAAACGTTCAATAAATGAGCAGCTGCAACAACAAGAGAAAGAATGTAGAGCGTGTGGGGTCATCTGGCTACTGGGCCCAGAATATAATGCTTCCCCAAAAGATTTGGCAAATTGCCTAAAAACCGTAATCAAGTTTGCGTGCGTGAGGACGGCAGGATTTGAACAGGCGTCACTTGATGTCCTGTGCTGTTTTACTATTACTGTCTGCACCACTCTGTGACACTCTCGCGAGCTGGTGGCTGCATTTACGTGGTAGTAATGCGGCTGAGGCTAATGCAAAGGCAGTAATGCTGCATAGTGAAGAGAGTGTTTACGGTTTAGAAGTCGTATGTTGGTGAAGGGATTTGAAAAGGAATTGAGTGAAGAATTAAGACTAATGCATTGAAGGCAGGAGATGATCAAGGGCACTAGACGAGATTAGATTTTGTGAATAAGGGAGTGGGATAACTTTCTTTTGTTGGTAAGGGTATCAGGCATTGAAATAAATTATAAATGGAAGTAATGATTAAAAATTTACAAAACACACTTAAGAAAGTTAAAATTAAAATTTCCAGATGGCAAAAGTAGATAGGTGGTGGAATTAACGGTAAGTATATAACATAAAAATAAAAATAATAATAAGAAGAAAGGGGTATAAAGATGACGAGGGAAATTGCCAGCGGAGTATGCACTCCAACGCAATTAAATTTAATTTGTTAATTCACATTTCAGTGTTAAACGGGTAAGTGTACCAAGTCCAGTAGACATAGCGCAAGCCTAGTCTCTGCTGGTCTGCATTTCATACATTTATGAACACTTTAAATGTCAGAACCCCGCTGTCTGCAGAGAGTCTGACTTAATTCGTGCTTATCCTGGCGGACTTTAGAGTCGCTGGCTGACCCGGAGCTCAGAAAATGCGGAGAATTGAAGGAAAGTGGCCGCGCTAAGCCGCGCGCATTAAGCAAGCTTGTGCGTGCGGTCGGAAGCGCTCGTGAAAGCAGATTGGTGCACTAATTGCCTGCGGCGGACAAGAGGGTCGTAATGATCTGCGGGGAAGAAATCTGTCTGACACTGGACAGCCACTCGACTCGCAAATATCCAGTCTCGGCAGGATGTACATACCAAATAACTTTCGGTATGGTTATCATACTGCATTAGTCAAAACACTACGTGTAGGGCATATTCAAGTTTATACTAACTGATTTTTCGAAAACTACAAAAATATAAGTAAGACTAACTTTAAGCTACTCAAAAATGACAGTTTGGACCAAGTGTTCTGACATTCATTTATTAACTAAAAAAATTGTTATTAAATAATACTCATAACCCTGATATTGTTGTTGTTGTTGTTATTTGGGCTTAAGGGCGCGTCGACGACGGGGTCATAAGCGCCCTACCTGATATTGTAATGTTGTACATATTTCTATTGTAAGTTACACCACGATACAGTTCGTACTACTAACATGCGTCTGAAAAGATAACGTCATTAATATTGCGTCACTGAATGCAAAGCAAAATAAATCTTAACAACTTTCTTTATGCGGCGTAATATTAATTTTGATCCTCGCCCAGGCTTCATAGAGCGCGATAAATATTGAACTACTTTCATCAGCATGAAGTAACGTTTCAGTAATATTATTATTTTTTTTATAAAAACTGAAATTTCTCACGCCTCCTGCCGAAACGTCAAATCCAATTTTATTCTAACCTTGCCCATCTTCAACCGAATAAAAATTTCTACTAACGTTGCTGATCTAAACTTAAGGCTTTTATCTTACATACCTTTGGGAAAAGAATTTAAGGAAAATATCTGCATGCAACTAATATGAGTAAAATCAGATAATAATTAATATTTTAATTTAAAGGCAATTAATAGTTTTCTTTCACAGTTCTGGAAATTAATTCCTTCACTGATGCTCTACTAAATAGAACTGTTAGTAAATAACGCGCATATCCTCGAGCTGGTGGTATCATCTCTGGCCGCTGTAGTCCGTCAACGACGGCCGACGATTAGCCTTTTATTAGTATTAATAGCTGCCATGGTTTCCGGATGGGGCCGCCATGGTAGAAAATGTAGACGTTTCGTCGGATCTGCTATTGCCTTCTTCTAAGCAGACGAGAAGACAGATCAGTCTAGTAGTCCGTGTGAAACACATTTGAGTGCAGTTCCTCGCTAGAAATAGACCCGAAACGTAGGCTATTTGTATGAGCAACACCCCGGAAACATGGAAACTACTTATTACCGCCGCGGAGGCCTCCGAGTACATAATTAAGATACTTAATCTTGGATCTAGTGTTACTCCTGTGGAGTACACTAGTTCCTTATCATCTGTATATCATGTATTCATTGAAGTACTATCGTCACTGACAAGTTGTTGACCATCATTTTTAAGCTTTGCCCATCGATGTGTTATTTTACTTGTCATATTTCATTTTAAATCATTTACAGCTTTTTTTTTTTTTTTTTTTTTACTGGTTTCAGTAGTTTCCCCTGCGAGAAATTTAATGATCCAGTGGATAAATTTGCACTTCAGTTACTGAATCCAGTAGGGGAGCTTACATGCGGGAAGACGTGGGTTGAACATCCAACCCATCCAGTCGAATGGCTGGATGATTCCTTCGAAGTCCTTCCCTGTGCCTGTCTTTCCCACTTTTTTTCTTTTGGCTTTACACCTCGTCGACGTCGAAGTGATTTTATTTTTTCGTGTGAAAGCCCTGTGAGTGTGCTCCTCAACTGAGCTGACGTCACCAGTCACGATTGATTGCGTCGATGGGGGAGTCCTGTAAGGCCGCACAAAGCGACAGCCAATCAAAGCTCTGAATTGAGCCGCGCCACGTACACCACTTCGGGGCCCTGGCAAAGTTTCTAGAAATGTTTGCGTGTCAGCAGTTAATACAAATGTGCACGCACTTTATGCAATTACACTCAACTCTCTCTTTATTTGGACAATAGCACAACCGACATAACACTAGCGGCGCTGCGAAAGTGCCTAATGTGCCCGCGTATAGTGCAATGTCACCTGACCCCACTAAGCAATTAGCTGAATGCGTCAGTTACGTTGGATTTCATCCGCTAGTCATCATAGTTTGTCTTTTGTATAAAGCATGGCCAAGGTAAGCTCTTTAATGATGGAATATTATATCAATATATTATAGCTGTTGTTTTTAAACGTTGCAGTTACGTGTTACTCAACATTGGTCAGGAAAAAAGTTTTAGCGATCTGATAATTAGAGAGAAGAAAAGAGATCATCAGAAAGGCAAGGCATCCACTCGTTTAAAACGCAAATGTAGATCAATACGCACCGTGTGTCTGCCACAAGCTGGAGTTTAAAGAAAACTTAACGGCGAATATTAAACTAAAACATTTCAAATAATCATAAAATTACTGCTAGCTGAATTCGAGCTGAAAACCATATCGATTTGAAGCACAGGAAACGTGACTGCAGCGGACAATTTCAATATTCCTCATTTCATGAAAGCTTGAAAGCAACCACGCTATAGGCTTCTTAATTTTCGAGATTCTGCAGCGGACAAATTTGAATACAGTTACTAAATTCGGATTAATTCCTCCACCATTTCAGAATTAAATGAAGACTACAGAAAGATAAAATTTGAAAAACCAACTTTTATCGAGAAATTCAGTGGATGACACTGATGACTTAGATGATGAAATGAAGGGTTCCATAATCCCTGGAAACGTTGGGGAATGGCATCAGCGCGATTTAAAAAATGAATTGCTCTCTCATGTTACAACCATTAAATCAAATTATTGCAGTGTTTGTTTTTAAAAATCTAAGAGTATGGAACATTGAACTAAGTCAGATTAGTTGGTATACAATGGCTGTATCATTCGTTAAGTGATTTTGAGAAAACTGACATGTATACTCCACCGTTATACCGAATCTATGTATTTTACCGGACTTCGTACATGCCACCGTTTTCTCGCCAACGGTTTCATCTATCAACTACTGACATTTGGTAGCTTATAGAATCCATTTGAGATGCAAAATAAAAAATCTGTATTATAGAAAGCCTAGAAACTGTAGACATTTCTCGCAGTAGTGAGATGGCATACCACTGATTTTAACGCGGATTCTGTTTCAGTATGTTAAACCAAAAATCATATTGATTAGTTTTCGAGTCATGTTAACAAACATTCTAAAATAACTATATTTCTTTAGTATTTTGCAAACATTTTTTCAATCTACGGACATAATTTAATTCTGTTAATATCGCAATATGGATACTCAAGTGTGGACGCTAGTAACCATTACGGCAGCCAATGAACCTGCTTTAGGACGGAAGCTCAGTAGATCTATTAGTTACACTTACCATTGATGAGATGTCGTATGCACTAATATTTCTAATCAGATTTCTTGAAAGTAGAAGTTGGCAGCGGTTTTCTTCGTGAACAGTTTCCCGGTGAGAAACTCCTGATACTTTTCGGACTAATTATTCGCCACAGTCTGTCTTGGAAAATGATCTCCGCATCACTGAATTTTCAATTATTTTCAGAGACACTGTGGCCCTCATAAGCAAACCAGACCAGTCATTCGTAAAGTTTAATAACAAAGCAGAGTTAAAACGCTGTGCAGTGTCTTTCTGGCTTTGCGAAATTAATCCATTTATTAAGTGAACAACTTCCACCCGGGACACATTTAATTACGGACAATAGTTGCATTCTGAACGGTGACCCGCTTTTCTTCCACCGCCGCCTTCATAAACAAAAGCGCAGACCTTTGTCCCTTTGCATACAATAGGGAATAATTCGCTGCCCTCTACAATTCAAACTTCTATTCTGTTTATCTTTTCCTCTTGCGTTGCTGACGTTGAGCTCCGTCCAAAATGGATAAAGTCGTTTATGTCGCCTTTAAGTCCTTGAGCCTGGTATTCGAATAATAATTATTATTATTATGCGCGTGTGTGTGACAGATTGTTTGCGAGCAGAATTAAACACTCTTTCTCACTTTGTAAGTGTTGCTTTTGTCAAAAATCTTAGACTTTGGTCAAAAAGAGAATTAATTGGCAGTAGTGCACCTGGGATGGATTATTGATCATGAGTTTGTAGCATTAAAACAATTTTCACATTTAAAGAAGCGAAACTGTTGAACTGTTATATCTCATCATACATTAAGGGAAAAAATAATGACAAAAACTCGAAAACATAGTGTCCGAAAACATAAACTCCGAAATCATTGTTATCTACTTGCTATTTGAATTATGCAGAATTAACAAAAAAATAATTCATTGTAAAAAAATAAAGAAGCACTTACTCACCATTAAAGAGCAAGCAGTCAAAGAAAACAAAAATGAATTACTTATGAAAGAAAGAAAAGTTTCATTATGAAAAAATGTGAGATGGCCCAAGCAAATTCTATGGTTCATTAGTACCATGCCGGGCGAAATAAATCGACTAAATGTTTATTAGCGAGCCTGGTGGGAGAGCAGTAACGTTCGAGTTTGACATTTGGGAGGACTCGGGTTTAAACCCCTATCAGGCCATCCCCAATTCGGTTAACATAGTTTCCCAAAATCACTCCAGGCGAATACCGGGAAGGTTCCTTCAGAAGACCATGATCAAACACCTTCCCGTTCATTGTATCAACCGTTTCCTATCTCAATGTACTCGACATGAAGCCCCAAACAAGAAAAATACTAAAATACATCAAACGTTGATCATAGTTTGATTGAAGGTGGATTTCTCATCAATTATTTTAATTTTCTGCCTTTACGAAATGCAGAAAAAGATAAATAAAAGGCAAAGAATATAAAAAACTGAATTCAATTGTATTGTCTGCGCGACAACGCAATTATTGAGGTTCCGTCTAGTTATTAGGTTGCGTAGTAGAAAACACACAGATCGCGTGGTATGTATGACATCATTGTGACGTATTCAGTCTGCACGTACCAACACAGTAACAGCTATAGACATGATCTGAAAATTGGATATCTGCAATATCGGGCATTGTGGTCACGTTTCACTTTGGTCCAGGCTGCATTACGACCGAAATGCATATTTATAAAATATGATTTCTTCAATCAACGTTTGAGTTTATGTTGTAATGCAGCCTAGACAATACGTCACAATGTCGTCATATATACCACGTGATCTGTGTGTTTACTACACGAGGCCGCAACGGTATCCCCATCTTGATATTACCGGTGACGTTTATTCCCATTTATTCTTGTTGCTTCCCTAGTCCTCCCTACTCAACCTTTTTCACATTTTCTGTACCCTACTACAATTGACCGCTACAAATTTCAACTTTAAATTCTTTCAGCGTTTTTGGTAAATTATTCATCATCTCTCTTGGTAATCTATTCCCGAAATCTCGTGACCGAAATCGAGTGTCAACTTGTGGTCATGGTCATCTTTTCCGTCCATGTACTTCCCCTAATTCTCCCATCAATATCTTTCCACGCATCATCACGAATACATGCATGGTACACTCTTAAAACTCTCTTTACTCCCATCCTGTTTTCCACTGAATCTCATTCCAGCTCCTTTACCGTTTGTCTTCTTCGATAATTTCGAGAGATGAATCTAACAGCTCTTCTCTCCATTCCCTCCAACTCATGATTTTGATACCAAAAATGTGGGTCCCGTACCACATCACAATATTCAAGCAATGCTGACAAAAGTTTTGTAACCTATTATCTTTCCAATTTTTTTCTGCATAGTTCAGTTTCTCATCAACTGTTAAGCCTAGGTATTTAAATTTCAAATCTTTAGCAAGCAATAATTTCCACAACTTATAATCATAATCAACTTTTAGTTTTTCTATCTATGCATCTAATAAGCTGACTGTTAGTTGCATTTACCTTCACCACATAGGTATCCTGTCCCGATTACCTTGCTATTCACAGTATTCTTTAATCATATTATATAGCATTATGTCATCTGTAGGCAACATAACTTACGATTGTAAATCATCAACACAATAAATCATTAGAATAATGGAAAGCAATGGTCCCAAAACACTACCTTGAGGCATTTTCATTTTTACTTCCATTACTTTTGATACCACATTTCCTTTCTTAACGTTTTGCTTTTTAACTTTTAAGAATTCTTCTACCCAGCAAATCACTTTTTTATCCACTCCAGTAGTTTTTCCTTTATTTATTAACACCTTTTTATTGCTCACTCTGCAAAACACCTTAGAAAGATCTAGTGCTTCACTATTATTTGGTCTCACTTGTAAATTTCATCCTAAATATGTTGTATATAGCCTATGAACTCAGATTCACATCAATACACATGCCTAAAACCATGTTATCAACTTGAAAATCACTTACGTTCCACACATACATTTCTGACTTTGTTGTATATCAATTTCTCCATTAGTTCACCTACCACTGATGTCAAACTAATCGGCCTGTGATTTTCGACACTATTTGTCACTCCTCCTTAATAGACCGGTATTATTATCGCACTTTTCCAGTCCTTTAGTAAGCAGAAAGTATCCAGACTCAATTTAAACAACGTTTTAAGATATGGTACAATGTCACATCCTGCTGTCCTTAAGACATCCTTATTAATATCATCTACACCAACCCCTTCGTGGTTTTGTACCTTTCCCGGTCTAATGATCTTGACGAAACATAAGGTCGTAATGAAACAATAAAGAATAAAGGTCGTGGGGAGGGTGTGGTAGTAGTCAGAAGGCGTAGAATTAGTATCAAAAACGGGAAAAAATATTTTAAAGTAAGTTTATACCATAACTTGGTATAGAGATTGTTATATAATAAATAACAAGAAAAAGAAGTCCGTTACATTGGATTAAACGTCAGCCGCTAGTCAGAACAT
This sequence comes from Vandiemenella viatica, assembly GCA_031002005.1. Taxonomy (NCBI): domain Eukaryota; kingdom Metazoa; phylum Arthropoda; class Insecta; order Orthoptera; family Morabidae; genus Vandiemenella; species Vandiemenella viatica. The sequence goes on along the minus strand of JARYHS010008075.1, from coordinate 121,659,915 downwards.
GTATAAAAAATTTAAAATATGATTTAATTCCGAATATATTCATGGTTTTCCATACGTTAAACAATGAGAACAAACAATCAGCTGTGTTAATAGTGGGTGCAGAAATGTCAGTCGAAATCTACTTCTCGCAGTCTAAATTATAATAGCTTGCTATATAAAGTCAAGTGGCTATGGGAAGGATGAATCTTTCGAGTAGTCTTAATAGGGGCCACATTCGCAATCAAGAACATGGCTGCAGGCATCCCACAAGGCTCGGTCTTAGGCCAGTGCTATACAGCCTCTACACTGCTGATGCATCTACTACAACACGTGTTAAAAAAAACCTGTATGCCGATGACACGGCCATGTATGCCAGCAGCCTGAACATCAAAAATCTGCGACGTCGACTACAACAAGCTTGCCACAATATTCAAGAATGGGCAACGAAATGGCGGCTAGCCTTTAATGCGCCAAAGAGCGAAGCGATTGTATTAACCAGGAAGAAGGTTCCACAAAGCCTGCCTCCTCTAACCCTCTTCGGCGAAGATATCAACTGGAGAAGTACTGCCACCTACCTAGGTGTGAAAATGGACAAGAGAATGACGTGGAAGCCTCACGTCACCAACGTCCGCGTATAGGCATATGGGAGAATGAGAATTCTATACCCGATTCTCAACCACTCTTCAGCACTGAGGCCGCAGCTGGGAATCCGCCTCTATGTTGCGCTAGTCAGGCCAATACTGGAGTACGCAGCAGTTGTCTGGGGGAACACTGCTGCCTCCAACCTACAGCAACTGCAAGTTGTACAAAACAGGTCCATAAGACAGTAAGACAGGCATATCATCTACCGCGTGAGACGAGGGCACATGTCCTGCACCAAATAAGTGGCTTACCCAAGCTTCGCGAGAGATTTGAACAGCTGGCAAGACAATTTTATGCCAATAATAAAAAATCTAATAATCCGCTGATAACCGCTCTAGGTGCGGATCCAATATATGACAACACTCTCAGGTGGCCAAAGAAACTACTAGACCACTAATTATGCACTAAAATATAAGAACAATGACAAAAGCACCGGATACGACAAATCCAGATAGAAACGAACCGTTTTGATAATGACAACCAATAACATAAACTGAAAGAAGATGCGCTATAGCGCAAATACTTGCCCTCAACCTGGGACTTCCCAGTAAGGAATGTCACTGCTGCTGCTGTTGTTATCTCAGTCTACGATTACGTTTGATTTCAATCATGAATTTATTTTTCCTGAAAATATTTCGCTGATAACAACAGTTTTTTTAAAAAATAGAAAATAAAACTCAGTGCCAGCTATTTTTAAGGTTTTAAGTACTTCCTGAGTGTCGGTAAAGATTTTCGCGCAATGCTGGTATAGTGGTGAAGATAGGTCGCGAGAGTGGAATGAAAATAAGTCAATAGAGAAATATGTCGAGACAGTAGAAGACCGATATACGCCACAGTAGGTAGATTGATGCTCGTGTAAGCTCAACATTTAGCCCAGGCATTTTAATCGGATTTTAGATGTAACCTCAATAACGATAATGTAGATCTGAAATTTGGCACCGACATTCCTCAGTGGCTACCAAATAAATCCTGAAAAATTCCCACCTCTAGAGTGACCGCGTCATAGTTTAATTAAAGCCAAAAGGGCTTAAAAATGGGGTGAATGCCAAATCAGCATTAGTAACATTTTATTGTAGCCAAGATAATCAGAAGAGGCTAATCACTGCATAAAATTGTAATATCGGACATATTTATTGCATAAAAGTAAAAATACACTCACGAACATAAATTTTTAAAAAATCTCTGTGTGAAAAATTATCAAAGTTACCATTTCAAGACATGACATATAATCAGAGTTGTAGTACACAGCTTCAGCGTTAAAATAGTTTGTCTGTCTGTGTCAAACGGTCGTAGAGATACGCTTCGAAACAACTACAAATGAACCAGCGCTGGTACGAGAGCGTCGCGCACCGCTCCCCGGGCATCACAGGTATTAAGCTCAGAATAAATAATGTAGATCTGAACATTGGCACGGATGTACTTAAGAAACAAGTCCTGAAAATTCCCCGTCTCTGAGGTGACCGCGTCATAGTTTTTTCAGGTCTAAAGGGCGTTAGTAGGGCTTCAATGCGATAATCAGTATGAACGTCCCGTACAACATGAACTATCAGCCTTAGTATCATCTCATTGTACTCTACGTAATTTGAATGAATGTGTAGTTTTTGACGTAATTATTGTACAAAAAGTAAAACCAAACTCACATTTTATAATGAAGTAGGTACGAAACATGACTTATTTTATAATTAACCTAGATTTGCTGAAAAGCTATCAAATTTGTATCGTCAAAACCTATTATCAAAGTTGTGGATCGCGTTTTCAGCGTTAGAATGGTACATCGGCCATGTTTCTGTGGTAAACATTTGGCGAGATACGCATCGAAACATTCAGAAACAGGCGAAGAGCTGAGCTTAAAGCACCGTTTCACTCCCCTCTCTCCACTTACTGACTCATTCTGCCCACTTGGAACAGTGCTTTGAGATTTTGTGCTCTTGGAATTACATATGAACTGACAGAAATAAACCTAGAAGATGACGAAACGATTTGCGGAACTATGAATTAGTGTGCAAATTTATGAAGGAACAAATATTTTTTTTACTGCTGAACTCGTTGAACGAAATTTAATGTTCAGCTTCATCAACGTCCTCATTATCTGAACCATTATAGATGACATTAACACATGCAGATCCTATGCAATGCCCAAACATTAGCAAAAACTCCAGCCCAGAACGCACATATTCACACTGATTTCCGCAAATGCTCTTGCAATTGCAGGACATCAAGTTAAGGAGATGATTCGGAGTATTTGGGAGTTTGTTTGTTATGAAATAAGCAATGTCTGTGCCATATTTCAGCTCGACATTATTATTTTTTTAGGTTTATACGCATAATGCCCGGGCTAATTAGGCCCCTTTCACAACGACGGTGTTGGACGTGTGGTAAAATCTCGCACCCCGACATTTCTTTAGCGCATAGCGACGGCAAAACTCCGTGACCAGATGTAACATATATTGGAGTTGAAAATATATTTTTTAACATTTTATTTTAGTATGAATTCATTAATAAGCCACACATATTAGTTGTAAACTAACATAAATACTAAAATCCACAAAGAAACATTGATAATGAATTTACACAGTAACGCCTGTCATATAGCTCGTCAGAGGAAGCAACCGATATGCGACAACAATTAAAAAATATTTTCATCATTTCCACGTTCTTCAAAAAGCGTTTAAAATAAATATCTTATTCCTCTATTCTTTCATCGACAGGATGAATGCAAACGCAGGAGATTACTCTACAACAATGCAATAATTTTCGACTTATCCATTACAACATACTGACATCTTAAGACGTTAACTGAGCTCAATCGACGCAAATAATCGTTTTGTTTGGAAGCAAGAATGCAGCGGTAAAATACCGTACGTCTTTTTGTCGCACGTTCAAAACCGCCGTGTGTTAAAAACGCCTTATGTTTTCGAACCGCAGGAAAACTCAAAGCGCATTCTGCTTTTGAGGGTGCTTATCACTGAAGTTACTCGACGTACAGTGATCCAAGCGACCCGTGAAACCCTTTTCAAGGGACGGATGGTATGATTGAGAATTTTTCGATCTTGCGCCGGATCGAGCGAGCACAGTAGTATTGCAGTCAGCCGCGATGAGCCGGCTGGTTTGTTACGGTCGCCACGCCGACGCGACGTCCGGGTCACTGGCTGAGCGTCAAAGGCTCCATCAGCATTCAGCGCGGACACCGCCCCCGGCCTGATTGCCGCCGACCAGCTGGCGTAGGCGGAAAACAGCCAAATTGGAAGCTGATGTCTCAACCCGACTGCGCCCTGATACTGCAGATCGCTGCCCACTTCAGTATAAAGTTCAACCGACATTTTATTAGAACCCTGTACTGAAATGGAAGCGTAGCTGTCTGTTTATCTGTTGTATGTCTTTACCGCTTGCACGATACTATTACGTTACAGATTTGGGGATATTATATGTTTTTATTTTTATTTATTTTTTTTACCAAAAACAGAATATCGTATTAAAAAATTGTACTAAAATTAAATTTACGGTGGTTTTCATAGAAATAACGGTGGTCAAGAAATATGTATACTTGTTTACCCAACGTCTGAGATTTTTGATAGCTCGTGAAGTATAGAACTGAGATATTTTTCTCAACCTATTTTCGCTTGAAATATGGTGGTATAGGAGGATGCTGAAAGTTAAGAGGAAAGATAAAGTACGAAATAAACTTTTTTTGGAGAGGAGAGAAGGTTATGGAAAACTCTGATAGAAAAGACAGGATTTTAATTTGTTATAGGAGGAAACAGACGAAGGTAAGAACTGTGAAGATAGACATATGTGAGGCAGATAATTGAAAACGTAGGTTGCAATGGGTATACTGAGATGAGGATGTTTGCGTAGGATAGGAAGACATGGCAGTCAAGAAACTGACTACAACAAGATAATAATCATAAAAATTAAGACGTGTGTGTTATTATCAAAGTAGATGATTTTAATTTATTTTTATTATATCTCAAAATTCGTATTACCTAGAAACTTAGAAATTTTTCCCCAATATCGAGCATAAATTTTATTTTAGCTGAACTATTGCACTATCGGCTAGAACAGTCTTCTAGCTAATCTAAAAACGTGTCAAGCACACGTTATTGCACAAAACACCCACCTTACTGCATCAAGATATGTATTAAGTTCATTATGCATCCTAACGACTCGCACTTGCTACATTATATGTAATTAACAAAACGTATTCGTTTGATTCTAGTCGAATACCCTCTCGACAACCGCAACTAAAGAAATTAAAACCGCGGCAGTATTGGCTGTAACAATATCGTTTTCTCCCACTGTGCAGTATTTGAAGTCTGAGGCACGGTTCAGGTGCCATCCGTCACAACACGAGCTTCCGCAGTCGTTGATTATTTTGGTTTTACTGTCATCAGTCTTTCGACTGGTTTGATGCAATCCTCTATCCCTTCCTATCTTGTGCTAACCTCTTCATCTCTATATACCACTTACAACCCACGTCCTCAATTATCTGCTTCACATATTCCAATCTCTGTCTTCCTCTACAATTCTTACCTTCGACTGTTCCCTCCACCAGAAAATTAACCAATCCAGCATGTCTCAAAATATGACCTACCAGCCTGTCACTTCTTCCTGTAAGCTTCTTCGATAAACTTCTTTCCTCACCCATCATTTCCAAAACTCGTTCATGTCTTACTTTGTCTGTCCACTTAATTTTCAGCATTCTTCTGTAGCTCCACATGACAAATGTTTCAATTTTATTTCTTTCAGGTATTCCTAAAGTCCATGCTTCGCTATCATAAAGTTCTGTGCTCCATACATAGAGTTTTAAGAATATTTTATTCCGAGATCAATTTTTGAAACTAAAAGATTTCTGTTTTTCATGAAGGCTCTATTTGCTAGTGCTATTCTGCTTTTAAGCACTAGAGTCAGAGTCTATGTCCGCTCCTGGGTACGTTTTACAATTCTTTACAGTCAAGAACTTGATTCCTGAATCTCTGTTTGACCATTATATAATCTAGCTTATATCTGCCTGTATCCCCAGGACATTTCCAGGTGTATATACTTCTTGCATGGTTCTTAAACAGTGTGTTTGCCACTACTAGCTTATATGTTTCACTAAATTCTAACAACCTGCTTCCTCGCTCATTTCTTTCTCCTAGACCAAAACTTCCTACAGTACTCCCCTCTTTTCCTTCTCTCACTATCGCACCTATGATTATTAGATTCTCCTCCCCCTTCACATATTTGATTAATTCTTCAATTTCGGCATAAATGTTCTCTATTTCTTGATCTTCACTCAGTGACGTTGGCATATACACTTGTACTAATGTGGTTGGGTCGGGTTTAGTTTCTAACCTCATTAAAATAAGCCTGTCACTAAACTGTTCATAATAACTCACGCGTTTCCCTACTTTCTTATTCATTACAAATCCTACACCAGTGACTCCATTGACAGCTTGTATACTAATTATCCTGTGTTCCCGAGACCATAAATCCTGTGGGTCCTTCCATTTAATCTCACTAATCCCAGCAACATCTAACTTAAGTTGATCCCTCTCCTTTTTTAAGTTTTCTAACCTACCTGCGCTATTTAGACTTCTAACATTCCACGCTCCGACTCGTAGAATGTTTCTATCGATTCTGATGGCTCCTCCCTGAGCAGACCCTACCCTGAGATCCGATTTGGGGACTATTTTACCTCAAGAATATTTTACCCAGGAAGAATCCATCATGATATATGTAATTCTAGAGGATTAAATGTCTTAGGAATACCCTTTGGGCCTTTAATGCAGTGGTTTCCCGTTGCCTTCTGCATCCCCATGCCATTGATTTGATCATTTCTGATTCATCCACCTTTAGGGGTCGTTTCCAATCCCAAGGGCAAGAAGGTGCCCTGAACCACTTCCCGCTCTTCCACCCTCATTTCGGAGGCCGTTGGCAAGCAGTGGGTGACTCCTTATACCGGGAAACGAGAATCATTAAGTCACCAGAGCCTGGTCCGTGCAAACAGGGTGTACCACGTGAAGGAGAGGTTAACAAGGCTAATATATAGTTTCTCCCAAACCCTTATACCCCCAGTCGTTGATGTCAAACAATAAAACTTGACAACCGAGAAAAGGTTTGATGTCAGCAAATTGCTTTGGGTCACTCACTCTGCGTGTGAGTAAGTTTCGTCTTAATAGAAATGGTGATTACTCGGTGTATACAGAGACTGGGACTCTTTTTCGCATCTTTTCTTCGCTACATTATTCTTTCATCTGACTAAGCAGCCATTGAAAACTACCTATAAATAAAAGTTTTAACAGTGTTAACTATAGAAATCGAATTTACATTTGCTAAGTAGATGTTAAGGAATGTAAATGAAAATAGAGTATCGATACATGATGAACTGTGATGTAAGTATTAATTTATTCACCAAACATAGTGATTCTTTGTGAATAGAAGTTAAATAATTATGCCTATCTATTTAGAGTGAGCTGTAGATTAATGTAATGACCATACTTGTTTGTTTAAGCTAACCAATGAATTTGTAAGTATAAAATTATCAGTTAATATTTAATTTAAAAAATCACCAATGCAACTGTTGTTGGAACTTTTGTTCTGACGCGTTTAACCTCTCATCGGTGTATCGTCAGCGAATCAATGTTACTGTAATACATTCGCAGTTTATAAACATGGTAAAAACTAGTACTATGGAATGCTATTTCAATTATATACAGGTATTATAGTGCACTTACAATTTAATTTCTGTCGTGAGGTGTGCCTTTGAACAGGATGCCACTTCCAGTGTGCTAGTATGTGATTACAGTGATTGCATGCAGTTAATCATTTATTGTTTTGCGGATCGTGTACAGCACTGGAAGTGTCAGGCTGGTTGAAGGCACACTTCATGACAGAAACTTAATTGAATGTACACTATTATTCTCGTATATAATACGTAATTGCAATAACATTCAAACAACCAGTTTTTACTAAATTTATAAAGTGCAAACAAATTACACAAAACTTTGGATCGCTGAAGGTACCACGGGGAGAAGGGAAAGGCGTCGGAAATGCACAGAAATCCCAACAGTTGCATTGCTTTGTCTCTTAGCTACTAATTTATTATTTTAATAAGGAATTGCAGACGAAATGGCATAAAATAATTAGGCGCGCATATATTCTGTAAGTAATCAAAAACATTTGTTGTTGGGGTTTGTCCTCTGGTATGCATGCAATGTAATCTGCATTCTAGATCTACAGCAGAGAATGGAATCCTAACCGCGTAGGGTGAATTACAACATGACATGCGCATTCCGCACTAGTAATGCTTAAAAGTTGCAATAGTTCTGTTCCCTTTAACAAGTATTGAAATTCATAATTGAATTCTTGTAATGCAGCACTATTTTCAATGCGTAAAACAACAAAAGCGGTCAAGAAAATTAGAAAAAAAAAAAAAAAAGTGTTGCGAAACCCTCTTTAGTCAGACTTATGGAATAATCAATCTGAAATTTCTCACGATATAAAAGAGGATACAAATAACATCTATTATCTATTACTACATGGTTACAGGTTTTGTACATAAAGTGTGTAAAAATACTCCAACAGATTTAAGATTTTGAATTTTCTTTTGTTTTAGAGCTCTAAGTGCTAACTGTCCACGGGTTGATAACTCAATATTCATGTTACCGTGCTTTAATTACTTACCAATAGATAGACAGGCAGTCCTTTAAACTCAGCTGCGTCATTCACTGCATAAATCAGTCTTCCGAGCAACTGTACACGGCACCGACATTGTGTCACTTTAGAATACTAAGTGCGACAATTGTGCTCTGCTACTAAACACTGTGCGGGAGCAGTCCCTCTCTCCACTTCAGCTCACTCCAAAATGAGCTCGCGAAACAAAGCTCTCCTTCGCCATCTTAACGCCGTCGGCGTCCATTGATCACAGAAACCATACAAACTTCAAGATTAGTGTTTAAAAATCGAAATTATTATTTATTTACTGGTTATCGTCTCTTGCACGCTGTCCTTGTTGTTATTGTTGAGTGGATTTTTTACGTGACCTTCGTATTTTCCCCGAATTTCAAAACTGCTGCTCCGTCCCTCACCTCTATTCATCACTGCCCCGCGCGTGTATTCCGGCCCCGGAGTTTTATCGGGACAGACAGGTGAACTAACTCTTGAGTAACCTTGAAGCACACAAACACAGCGTCCACTGACGTCCCTGAGATGCTATTGCGGAAGTTTAACATCCAGATAAGGTCGGCGGCCTCTAGCTTTGGCCGCTGGCCTTCTTGTTTCGTTCCCTTGTTTTGACACGCAGAAGGTAACTGGATACCCGTTGGCCACTCCGACTTCGAACTTGGACGGGTTGGTAACCACAATGCACCGCGTTCACTCGTTCTGGATAAACTTGAATGATTCGTCCATTCGGCGAGATTAATGTTATTACTATCGATAAATCTTGTAATTGTTCTTTAGCAAGTAGAATCGGTTATAAAATTGAAAATATTTCTGTTTGCATTTTGTATTAAATGTTTTATTTAACATGTTATGTCTTCGGATACATTCCCAGAAAATCGTATTATTAGTGTCTGCAAGCTTAGGATTATTAGCGGCTATACTGCTTCTTCGTAGTGTATTGCAGTGTACCCCACCAATGAATAGAAGTGCATGTGTACAGTATGAACTAGAAGTAATTGTACTGTAACTTCGTAGTAAATATAACTTTGGTCTTGTCGAAATGTGTATTAAATTTAACCAGTCATAAATTTAAATGATGTTTCAAGTTTTTTATAAACCGCAGTGGTAGTCTGACGAGGAAAATATAAAAGATAGTATTAAAAAAACTATAGTATTCAGTATGCACAGCACTTGCGCACCTTAACATTTAGGATCTTGATTTATATATAACTGTGTAAGTTAAAACATTTTAGATCAGAATTTTCTCTACTATATATTTATATACGAAAAATCCCTTTTTCTGCGGCTAGAAAATTTAATTACAGTAGAAAGTATGATTTCTGAGGAACCCAACTTACCTCGTTTATTTTCAGGAAATTCTGTTATTGTTGCGACTTATTTGAAAGTCGGTTTTGTTTTTTGTAGTTCCACTTATATCTTAATGGACGATGTCGGTAAAGTTGGATTGGAAACTCTTTAGTGATGTACTGTGCTCACTTTATATTAAGAAGAAATCAAATGTGGTACGTGATCGAAGACACCGATATTCTGAATTAGTTTATCGTAACAGTCTTGAAGTCCCAGTACATGGAGGGGCATTAAGGGTTGGCACGTTAAATACTTGACTATTGCTTGTAAGTACGGTATCCATTCCAAGAGCACGTTTTGTTTTGGAACCTTTGTTGCAATGGTCGGAGAAAGGACTGTTTCGAAAAGTTGTTTGAGCCCCTTGGGATACAGAACTTTGCTGGGACCAGTGAACCGTTGCGGAAGGACGGAATCTGGTATTCTCCGCTGCAGGCATCAATTTGCGTTGGCTGGAATGCTTGGTGGAGTTGCGGCTACGAAATTCCAAAGATCCTCGGCGCGCAAGTGAGTTTGGTAGAAAGCAATAACGCAGATAGTTGAGACTAATGGCAGTTTATTTGCTCAGCGGCCAGCCTGTGGGAGGGGTAGAGTTGGTTGTGTGTGGAAGCTACACCGCGACAAGGCTCAGCACGTTACACAGGGGTGGAACTTCCAAGCGCCACCTGCTTTCCATGCTTTTCCGTAAGTGGGTACGCGATTCTGGTAGCTTTTCTAGTTTTTTTAAAAAAAAATCCTGCACCAATTTTTCGACATCTTACCCTACGGCCCTCTATTCCGCAAAAGAAAGTTGGGGGTTGTGTTAAATGAAAACTTTTTATGAGTGTTTTCCTCAGAGCACATTTTCAATCGCATTTGCGTGGTCACGTAAATGAGTTCTGTTTGGAAGTATTTCTAAAAGACTTCAATGGAAAAGGTTCTCTATTCGATCTGTTCGTTTATTTTTCATGTATGCATACCGATAATTCCAAAATATGCGATCGTTTTGTGCTACTTTTGTTAGTTTATTTTTATTTTATTTAAAAAAAAAAAAGAAAAAAAAAAAGAGAAATAAGAGGAGCGTGCCAGAAGAGTATGTTTTAGAATTATCACATTTAAGTGTAGTCACTTGTGGTCCACCGAACGTGGTTGGTGATCGGTTAACGCTCTGGCCTCGCATTCGGAAGAAAGCGGGTTCGAATCCCTGCCCGGGCATCCTGATTTGGGTTTTCCATGGTTTCCCCAAATCACTCCGGTCGAATGTCGGGATGCTTCCTTCAAAACTCAATGGCCGAATTCCTTCGCATTCCTTGTTCCCAGTCCCATTCCACCTTTAATGACGTCGACGTCGACGAGGCGAAAAGCCACAAGTAAAAAAAAAATGTAAAAAAAAATAAACAGCACTTTTGGTCCAGTTCTAAACAAAATTAAAAACTAAGTAATTTTTAGACGCCGATATGTGGTAATTATTTTTCAGTTGGAAGACAATACTTCAGAAATGGCTTCAGTGAAATTTCATTTAGTTGGTCCAGATCATGTATGTAATTTTTTTTTAAGAAAATGAATAATTTTCGCATGTACACTGAGTACTTAGAATATAAGCTGTTACTTGAAAGAAAATAGGTTATGACTGTCTGATATGCATTTCGCCAATCTCGGTTCGCACTTTTTTTATATACAAATTCAACAAAACAGAAGATAATCGTTTTAACACATGAAAACAATGTGATAGCTGTCTGGTAACTGGGTGGATAAAGAGCTTACCTCCAGACTTCATGGTCCCGAGTTTGAAATATGGTGTGACCACGAATGTTTTCCTTTGTACGTTAGAGCTATGACAGGTCGCTCTGTAATCTGGAATCCACGTTTAAGCTTAGGTTCGGTAGGGAAGGAACTGGCCGTCATGACTATGAAAGAGGTTAGTACGCCTGCTGCCAGAGGATTAAGTTCACTCGGAAGCTCCACGATCAATTACACTGGTTGTTAAAACCACTTTCAAATGGAAGGAGGTTCTCATTCCAACTCGTATGAATTTTTGTTTAAATCTATGTACACTAATCTCTCAGAAACTACGATATAGATTTACGAAAATCTTTTTCTCTTTTTTTCTCGTCGTATTTGGTCCAGTAATTTTTTTACATTTTAAATGAAATAAAAAATTAATTTATTTGGATGCACCGATGTGTGTAAACTTTTTTAGCTAAATGAGGATGGTCTAATAGAAATATTATCACAATTGGTCAGGAATTTCCGTGAATATTTAACAAAAACCAAAATACTGGAGTGTGTTTATGCATGCACACGAAATATTAAGAAAATATGATGTGTTCATAGGATTTTTTGTCACATTTTTAAATAAAACGGCAATGAAAATAATTACAAAATAATCGTCTCATGGAAGATAATAGATCTTTTCACTTTCTTAGTAATACCTGATATTTTGTTTATTCATATTCATATTAGGATTTAACCCAGTGATTCCGAACACAGTTGCGAAAGTTCTTTACACCAGGGAGGCTCAGACGAGGTAACCGCAATGCAGAAGCTGGACACGACCTGAGCCAACGGGACGGACTTACAAAAAATGTTTTAGGGAGGAATTCAGAAGTTTGAACTACTGCTCAAAACTGTTTACAATGTTTTTCAACTTCCCGGATCTTCACGAATAATTATAAATAATACATACTAAATACTAGCAATTACCTTTTCTCCGACTCTGCCAGTAATGACCTCTTCGACGCTGCCCACCTGTGTACAGAGGTGGTCACTGTGAATCGTGAGAGGTCCTGTCTGCCCTGTTAGGCCCAATCTACCTAAGTCTTGTGTTCTCAGTTGTATGCGAAACATGTAACGTTGTGCGTTCTGTATGATAAGTGTATTTTTATACGAAATTTTCCCTGGAAAGTAGACAAGTGAAATGGCGGCATAGAATATGACCGCCGAAACGTCGTTCTGCACCACCGAGGAACCCTCCACTCTTGTAGGTGTATTTTTGTTTGTGAAATGAATCGTTTATGAGCCGGGAGTCGGGAACCTCCAGCTTTCGCCTAGATCAGGGATGGCCAACCCAAATGATCTTGCAGGCCACTTTGGAAATACATCATAACTCCGCGGGCCGTATATAAAATTATGAATCTCCATATTAGATTTAGACCCACTACAGACATTTTTTTTTAGTGAAAAATTGAAACATAATGAGTTATTATTGTGTTTACTATTGTTCATACGCGTAAACATAGATAATATAATATGAATGATACTAAACGCACATTGTAAAGAAATATATAACACTAAAAATGAAATATAAAAATATTTTGTAAAAATATTTAGCCACCCCTGGCCTACATGATTGTGGTATGGTTCCCTATCTCCGCCTTATAAACGACATACATAAATAGTAACCAGACATTCTAGTTAATACAACCTACTGATAAAAGTGTTTCCTAAAAATTGCATTTTACTTTTTAAATATATAATTCCGTGATTTTGATGTCAATTTTTTAAATTAAAAAGTTTATTGCTTCTTTTAATTTCCTGGTCGACCGCTGGTGAAAGCGGTTTTGATGATTTTCCTTTCCAGTTTGAGTGATACCCGCACTGTCTGAAGATTTTTGGATCTTACATGCTAGTTAATTGCTGTGAGGAAAATTGTCGTCTGCGGGTGAATTTTTGAATCGGAATTTGTGGGACAGTTGGTTCAGGAAGAGTTCAATAAAAACAAACGTGTGGCATCGAACAAGGGATCAATGTTTGCAGTTAACACTGGACATTTCAGTGAAGGTCTGTCACCTCGCAATATATGTAACTGTCGTAGCAAACATTTTAAACTATACGTATGAAATAACCACAATTAAATTGTTGAAGACGGCGAATATCAATTAATTTAAGTAAAATGATTGTAACAGTGAGTACCAGTTATATATTTTACGACAGAGATGTAAAACGTAGAAAATACGAACTTTTATAGTCCATGTAAGTAAATGAGAGATGGAATGAAGATAGCAATGATTAATTTCTGATTTTTGATCTGATTAATTGAAATACAGCATAAATTGAATCTGTAGTTGACAGATGAGTTTTACAGGTTTATTTACAAATTGTATGTGCTGTTGACTGTTCCTACAATGAGTAAAGAACAGCAAACTGATTTAAATGTCAGCCAATATCTTATTTTAGCAAATTAATATCTGATGAAGAGTATTATTATATGCTTCGAAACTGTGTATTGTATCCTGAACAAAGTTGTAGCACAGATAGAAATTAGAAACATGAATACTGCATCTTCACATCGGAATCTGACCTAACACGTTGCAAGATTATGGCAGAAAGTTGCGATATGATGGTTATTTTAATATCTGTGTAGCCGTAGTTCTTAGAAAAATTTCGGGAAATTCACCTTTCTATTTCGAAGCTACCGTAATTGCAACGGCAGAGAACCAGTACTCCACAAAAGTTCGATTTAAACAGCATCATAATTCGCGCCTCAATTTAATGTGTTCCAATAACTGTCAGATTGAATTAGTTATTTGCGTTTCTGTCAGTTGCAGGGTCCACTAATAAATTAAATGGGCTATTCACGAGTCCACTTTTTACTGTAAAGATTTTGGAATGATGTCGACAGCTAAACGTCTGATAACAATAAACACTTTATCACAGATACTAAGGAAAAGTATTCCTTTTTTAAAGTGGTTTTTAGTTGTGCAGCTATATTACGACGTATTTTACAAAGATACACAATAATATACATTTTTGCTAAATGCACTAAAATATAGTGATACATAAGTAAAATAAATGTGATTGCATAAAATAAAGTTTACATTAATATTAAATTACTATTAAAAACGTTACTTAAAACTCGTGTTCATCTCTCTGAAATAATTCAAGTTTATAAACAAAAGGCCAGATAAAAATGTAACGAAAAGAAGATGTGAAGAAGCTCAATTGGATACTATTTACAGAAACTCTGCATCCGTGAAGTCATTTTGTGTGTTTATGCTTTCACTGCTCTACCAAGACAAAATAGTTGTTTTTCATAGTAAAATCGTCTCAGTTGGACTCTAAAGGCGAAAGCAATCGACCGAGCGTCATGGGTGAGTGGTTAACCCTCTGGCCTCGCATTCGGGAGGACGGCGGTTCAAATCCCCGCCCGGGCATCCTGATTTGCGTTTTCCATGGTTTCCCCAGATCACTCCAGGCAAATGCCGGGATGGTTCCTTCACAAAGGCCATGGCCGAATTCCTTCCAGTTCCTTGTCCCATCCCGTCTCTAATTACCTCGACTTCGAAGAGGCGTAAAGCAATAAGTTTAAAATAAAAGAACGAAAGCAATCAACAGCCGTAGCGAAGCTATTTTAACCGTTTTAAAGAAACTCAGCCATGGTTACTAGCTAAAACTTATCGTGGTCCACTGATCGTTGTTATTCATTATCTTTGGAGTAGGAGATAGGATGAAAATCTTAAGATTTAAGCAGAAGGTGCTGGAAAAATTAAAATTACATAGATAATTAATGTAATTATGTTATCCTCAATTATAATATATTTTTGACATATGAGCTGTAGGTTAGAGGTATGATTTTTCAGGGCGGAAGTATTCTTTCCGCAAAACATCGTGAATTCTCTGCTGAATCGAACGGTATTCTACGTGTGCGTTGTTTGAGCCCTGGTATCGATGGGAATTTTCGCCGGTCCTTAACCCAACGTTCACATCTGTAAAACCGCCTTTGTGTTTGTGAAGCAAGCTATAACGCTTAGCGGCTCTGAACCCTCGCTAAGCCCTAAATCTCATTAATCCGGTAGGATTACAGTGTTAGGTTAATCCACGATAGATGCGCAAACTAAGCACAACAGAAACTTTGAAACTCAGCCGTTAAGGGTACAGAAAGGTTAGCACTGCTTAACAACAAACCGCTGATGAGAAGAATTCTGTAGACAGACAAAACACAGGAATACAGTATCCGCTTAGGACTGATAAAGAAGCTGTTAGTCACGCTCTGAGATGTAAGTGTAGAAAAATAGAAATGAGTGATTTCCTCTCAATACTGGTTAAGAAGAGACGTTTGTTGAGGTAACTACAGAGAGTAGATTTATAGCCAGCCCCATTTCGTAGTTTTTCGCCGAAACGTGCAAGCCCCAGCCTGTGTAATGAAATACACCAGTGGCTTATTCGATGCGCCAATCGGCTCGCTTCACGGGAGGATTTCACTGTTTCTAAATCCAGAGGAATATTGGGAGTAACAAAATTATAAATCATATTTCATTATAATGCATATTTTTCAACTTCAGTTTCTAAGCTATTCACACTAATAACATTCTAGAATGCGCAGCTCAGTATCTGTTCAGATACTTTGTTCCGCCAACTCTCCCTCGTGTTTTGTGCTGCCCTTGACGTTTCGACTATGAGCACCGGAGTTAACTTGGTCCTCTTAACTCGGATGTGGGCACATCTACCTGCCGTCTCTTAACGTAAACATATAATCCACTACTTACAGACAATAGTGTTCCAATTTCTATGTGTGCTTTGGAAATGTTTGGCAATTAATTTTCTTCCTCCCCCCCCCCCCTATTTACGTGGATAATAATTTTTGATGGTTTGTTAATGTCAGACTTTTTATGTAACCTGTAGTGTTAAAAATAAGAATCTTAAATAAATTTTATTTTAGACGTAAAGGGTTATTTATGGTAATTGTGGATTTTCCTGGCAAGTGTGGGTAGCTGAGTTCTTATGTATGATGCGATGTTTTAAGATTTTTAGACGTAAAACGTTTTTTCTCTATCATTAATAATATTTAGAGAACGACAGTCACTATAAAATAAACAGTGACTTTTGTGCCTATCTAAGTCATATTTAAATAAGTTAAGCATTAAAAAGTCAACACCAGCACAGCAGAAGTATATTACACTTATTTTCTATTCATATAAGTTATTTATTATAATCACACTGCTACAATTATTTCTCATATGAGTTCTATTGATGTTTTGAGGCATTTTGGTACTCCTTTAATCAGTGTTTATGATCATTAGATTATCACATTCAGGAGTTGTCCCGTTCTCGAAAATTAGATGGAAAACTGTATTTTTATTGGATGGAAGTCCGTATTGTTTTTAGAGAACTTTCTATACCACATTACTACCCTTACACCTGAATTGGATATTTAGTCTTATTTAGAAGTGTATAAAATCACTGCTGTAATCGTTTAAGTCAACTCTGTAGATGTGCTTTGGAAAGTAAACACGTCTACAATTATCTTCTAGACTGTAAGGCTCATTTAGAACGACAATCATCTCTTAATATTCAAGCATGGTTATTTAAAGTTATGTTAATACATCTGCATCAATGGTACTCTGGTTTTACAGTTTCTTTAGAGGTTGAATACTGACATATTGCAATCTTCACACGCTTAATTAAAAAAAAATTTACATGCATTCATTTAATAAAGGACTTTATCGCATCCAGAAAACTGAGAAATAATTTGGAGAATGTAAAACACATTTGGTGAACAAATTAACCTCCAAATAAATTTAACAAAATATTATATTAACAATGAAAAGTTTATAATGTTAGAACACTTCGTTCAAAATTTCATTCTGGTTTAAACTTTTGGTGACTGTCTTTGCTGTTGCGGCTGCTAAGAACAAGAGTAGTTTGGAAGCATTGGATAGCCGACGCACACTATTCCAGAGATCAGTTCATGAATAATAATTAGACGTTATGGAATACTGCGACTTTTCGTGAACAAAGTATCTAAATTTCTCCCTGGTCATACAACACAGATGCAGTTGCCGCGATTCGAACGCCCCATAAAAACAACTAGACAAGTGATATTTGCATGTAATTCTCCAATGGCTTCAATGAGCATAATTAACTGCTTTAAATTTACTCCGCATTAATAGTTTTTCGTTGATAAAATGAAGGAAAGCACATTATATCTGAGATATGAGGTCGCTGTAGTCAGCAGAAGGTACAGAACGACCAGCTCCGCTTCGTCGACTCATTTCGTTTGATAAACAGACTGTAAACAATATTCACAAGTAATCGTGTTGTATCTTATGTATTAGTTCTTATCTTTACTATATTTACTCACTACTAACGAGTTAAAAGAATAAATCTTATTATGATAAAATAAACATCGGGATACTGTTAGTGTATATCAAATGACCAGTTGTTGGAATATGAACACCTGGAAACCTTTGTAGAAAGCCGATTCTAACATTTGCTTCCAAATGTTCTAAGTTAATATAGATGGACGATTCACGTCCCTGCGAGACAGATGCTACGCAAAAGACTTAAAATTTCATGTTTTTTCAAAGGCTTTCATCGATTTTTCAAAACCAAGCGATTTTTTGAGCTAATGAGTAAAAACAAAAATAGATTTTTTATATAGATGTATTATTTCTTTACTAACTGAACAGTGAAAAAAACTATAGTGATACAGGTTTTTAAAAACTGATCCAGGGGGCTTCAGATACGAGATAAAAATCTGAATTCTTCACAATTATCAAGGGTGTCAAAAATCATCAGAAATGGCTGATTCATTCGTAATATTGCGTATATGTCCTCTACCTCGTAACATTAAAAAATAAAAAAAGTCTACTTGCAGAGGATAACGCTTACAAGTTAATCAGTTACTAATTAGAGATCTGAAGCAAAGAAACCAAACGTTCAGGTCAAAATAATGACCGTTTTTATCATAAGATAAGTTAGTGGTATACTACCATGACAGAGTGCATTCTTCATTTCTAAAAGTTAAAAACAATTGACTAGGGTGGGCCGATAAAGCTAGTGAGAAAAGTATGGTTCCGAAGGCTAAAACGATGTATGCCCATTGTTTCACATGTTAGCAGACTCAATAGCTATATAGGTAAACTGTGTGTGTTTTTCTGTCTATAGTATCTTTTCAGTCAGTCTTCAGCTCTATGAGTCCGACAGTACTACTGCCCTCTCCGAAAAGTTCTAGCCCTGCGTCATTGACGGTGGTGCTAGCGGCAAACTACGAACCTCTCACAAATGTGTTGACCATAGATTTTGTTGTTGTTTTTTTATAATGACGGGCGTGTCCTGGTGTTCGGGTTACAGGCCGCAGTGCTGGTGGGGGTGGGCGTGGCCTGTCCTTGTGGCGCGGCAGCACAAAGACCAGCAGGCCTCCCTTCTCCCTCTGTTAATTAATGAGGTCCTCTCCCACAACACGGCCGGCCGAGCGCCGCTCCTCACGAAGTGATTTGCTTCGCTTCAAAGCGACACAGAAGAAATGCACGTGCTTTCATTATAAGTCACAGGGTTGGAAAACACTGTTCGTTGCTCAGCGTTCACGAACATATCTCATTTTCGTAGATGTTTTGTAAAGTTGTATCAGGTCACGTTTATCACGACCGAGCCTGTTAGATGAGTGGTAACACGTGGCACTTGCTTTCGGGAGGACGCGGGTTCAAACACCCGTCGTCCAGCCAACAAGATTTTGGTGTTCCATAGTTCCATGTACCCTGGGATTATTTTGTAGAAGGAAAGGGTGAATTTATCCTCGTTCTTTGGCTCCAATTCCCCCCCCCCCCCGAGTCTTATGACCTCAACGCCGACAAGGCGAAATTTTGAAGAAACTAAAAATCGTTTAACGTCTTAGGCTAACTACAATTGTCTGTTGTTTTTTTTCTGTTAGGTGTATCTCTTTTTCAAAAACTTGCTTTCTAATATTCCTCAACGCATCTATATCTTGGTATCGTGTTGTAGATAGCGAGCTCACTACTCACCTAATAACGTGATAGTAATCAGAAATTGAATTCACGAAGAAAATTTCTACGTTTCAACAGCAAAGGCATGATGCTTTATTTAAAATTTAGCAGCAACACTTTTACATGTTTACCTGCGGAAATGGAGCACGAATTTGGATGTGGACCAAGCATGCAACGGCAGGCTTGTTGGAAATTTATTAAGTTGATGTTTCAAGTAAGATTGTAACACGCTAGGATTTTAACACTGTACCCTCTGAGAAAGAAAGGCTAGTTACTACTAAGTCTTGGAAGAAGTCCAAGAACATAAAAGTTTCTTATGGGTCTTGAAAATCAAATTATGGATTCTGAGTAGTAATTAAAAAGTTGCGAAGTGCAAAGAAACTTTGGAGCCTATCTGGATGGTATTCTTCTCAATGAAAGTTCCGATAATGCAGCCCCTCGATCAATTCAAGAACAATCTAAGCTGTATTTTTCAAAGTACCTCTGCTCTACTGTGATACAGCAGAACCGAATTATAAAAGATCGCTATTTTACTGAAGACAAGTTAAGCACCTGCTAAAGTGTTGTATAGCAAGAATAAATAATTTACAAGTAGAAAGCTAACAGAGCAGATTTGTGATATTATTATACGATCTACTCAACCGAAATATTATCTGCTCAGGCAAATAAAAGATTTATGTCTTTTCTATTAAGACTGAAACATGAAACACAATACCTGTGATTGCGAGTAACAAGCATGTTCTCTCATTCACTTAATGAATGAGTCAATGAATGAATTACCTTCAATTCAGAATTTGTGAATAACCGTTCTTGTTTAACTCGTGGTAGAAGGACGTTAATAAACCAAATTTTTAAAAATAAAAATTCCTGGAAATACAATTTATGCATTTTATTTAAAGTTCCGGTAGATATGTTAGAGCTTTTACGAAAAAAATTAACAGATATTCCTGTTTGAGCATATTGTTAAATATTGCACCGAAGTAAGACACTGTTTGGAGAGGAAACTAAATGTTTGTTTCAAAATAAGTTTATTAAATCCAGTCCTGATGTGTCCTTTCAAGGAAAAAATTTATAGTCACAGAAATTTATATTTGTTAATGTAAACGTGTTGAATTCATTTTCAAATAGCACGAATAATCATAAACTACATGCATGACGAAAATTTCCGTAAATTTGAATGATTATTTTCATATCCGCGCCTTATTTGTATATTGTATAGCAACCAGAATTAATATGATTTATTACATTGCATTTCCTAGATCTGAAAGTAAAATGATACCGTTGAATACTTTTACTACCAACATTTTTTCTAACGCATTTACTTGTTACTACGTCCGTAAAATTTACAATCCTATTGGTACCCCCTTTCCAATATTTGTTGCATTTTGAAAGCAAAGGAGTATCATCGTTGTTGTTTCCACTGTTTCCACCAAAATCTCACAAATAGATATCAACACATGAAAACGTCACCATTCAATCAGTTATAGTGTTATACAAACTCGAATTTTAGCGTCGTGTACTAATTTCAAAACAAGATTATAAAAGAAAGTAATAATAAATATGAAAATATAATAGAGACTCAAAATTCGTACTATTAAAAATTTAAACTTCATGGATCTTACTGTTAGCTCTAGTTTATATTCACTACAGATAAGCTGTTATGTCATTATTCAATCGAACTTCAAATGGTTATTTTATTGAGTTTTGAAGACGAAACCGCCACGGCAACTCTCAATCATGCGTTTGTCTATCCTCGTAACGTCTGGAACCTTTAACGTACAAATTTTTAGTTGCGGACTATGTTATGTCTTACTACCCGCAAACTGATTATAACCTAAAATTTGGAAAAAAAATATGGGAGTTAAAATAATTATGGGCGTTAATACTTAGTTTGAAAGATTACTTTCAATAATTTTCGTTGATATCAAAAAGAATCAGGCAGATTGCTAACTCTGAAAACGTTTGGATTTTCTTCATAGTTCGATGGATAGGACGAGATTTTTTTTTTAAAAATAATTATAAATAAATCGATTTCAATCATATTTATTTCCAACAGTACTGAGCCCAAAATTATTTCATACCTTATAGTGGTACCAGCGGAGTTCCCGGCGTTGATTTACCCTGTGTTTATTCATGCAATGAGAAACGTGTACCAAGTTTCATACTATCTGCGCCGTATATTTACGGAACTAAACCAACATGGAGTCTCCCGCATCCTACCAAGAAAAGAGTAGGTTAGCCATACACTATTTTGATTCGCCTAAAAAGATTAATTGATTTCGTACCGGCAATTTCTGGTACTAAAGTAAACGGTGATTTAGCATCACAGTTCTCATAATGGAGTGGTTTGGATGCTTTGATATCGAATGTCAGTTTTCATTTTAGTCCAGGTTAAATTTCAACATAATTACATTTGCTAATATTGCTGCTCGAAAATCGAAACATGAACCATACCTGCATTAGTATATATGCAAACATAAAAATGTACCTGGAATGTGTCTGTTTATTTTGGCATCACGCAGAAAATATATATTTTGAATGGATTTTGAGAATTTGTAACCCTGGGGTCTAAACTAAAATTTAACGTATGTCTTAAGACGTTACAACACATTTATTTTACGAATAATCTAGCATTATCTGAAAACTTCTGAATGGATTTTGACCAAGTTTTAGCAGTATCCAACATTAGATGTGTGTAATTATGCTAATTCATCTGGCACTGAAGCTCAAAATTAAAATCTAATCCGTACCTGTATAGTTGAATATCAGATATTGAGAGTTGTATATCAAGTATTCAGAACTAAGCGACATATGAAAAGAAAAAAAATCCTTGCTTTCGATTTCTTTCAGGGAGTTACAAACAGCCAGAGACATTGTAGTTGTGCAAACAGAGATTGTGATCAAAGAAAATCTCTGTTATTTTTTCGTTATTATTTTGTCACATTTAATACGGCCTTCGATGGCGTTTAAAAACTGAACATCCGGAATTAAATGAAAAAATATTTGAAGTTTTGTTTAGTGTGAAGTTAATAAAATAAAACTACTTTTATTGCTTTCATTAAAGCCTATGGTTAAAGACATTGTAGTTGTGTCTTTAGTGCAGAGTATGCAACATCAGGTGGTTCCATCCTTGGTATTTGTCACCATACGTTCAGAATATTGTTTAAAGTTCCGGCGTTATGTATTGAAACATAAGAATAACAAACTAAGCCATTGAGATTCTAAGCTTTAAAATGGTGAAAACCCCATCGAATTCTGCTCAGCAGTTCCTGAGTTTCTCTAGAACAAACTTATCCGATTTTCGTTTTATAGATATAGGAAGATTAATTAAAAATCTGCTAAAAATTACCCGAAAGCTATAGGGTTTGTTCTGGAGATAATGGTTTTAATAAATAAATAAAAAATACCAAGTAATTTTAACAAATTTGACTTTTCAGTGATAATTTCGACAGTTTCATGAATCAGATAATATTTAGTGAAAATACTTTATTGGCATTTTTAAAAAATTCTAAAGTTCACTACAATTTTTTCAATTTTTTTTTTTTTTTTTTTTTTTTTTTTTTTTTTTTTTTTTTTTTTTTTTTTTTTGGACCGGTGAGTTTATTTTGTACTTCATTTGGAAGAGAGTTTCAGAAAAGTAAAAATCAACTCTATGGAGAGCTATTTTAGTGACTTTGTAGCTTATTTTTATTTGTTGTTCATGTTCAATGAAGAAAGAAAAGATTATACATCACCTGAGTCCACATCGTTCTTAAATCACAGATTTCCTTTATTTTTAAAAATTACAAAGATCAATTCCATCGATAACAAACTTAATTAGTATTCTCTTTGCCTCCAGCTCAAAACAATCTTCACATAATTTTACATCAAAATAACAAATAATCTGTTCTTTCTTTTTCTTATTTAGGACTCCAGCGATATTCTTCCGCAACTTTTCCTTTATTCCAGAGATAAATTTTGACAACAGGTTCTTTACTCCAATGACCATTTTTATCTGCTATCAAATATTCACATACAAAATATGATGATGATATGTGGATGATCTTCGTTATCTCACAAAAGTCAATTGTTACTGAATATTTTTGTGTAAGTGTTCAGAAAAGATTTTTTTTAGTTAATTTCGTCTCAGGGAGAGCAAGCGTTCCTGGCTACACGGCAGCCACTGTGCCGGCGCTGTGGCGCGGTGGGGTCTACCAATCAGGCTGTGTTTGTCGTCGCGGGTGGAGCAGTTAGTCAACGGCTCTCGTCGGCCACAGTGGATTTGCGACCGGTCTGCCGCTATATCACCGCTGCAAACACACCGCGCGCAAGCACACTTGTTGATCACTGTTCGTTAGCATACTTATATATGTCGCTCAAACATATCGGTTTGTACAGACGGATAAACAAAATTTAATTTCGTGCTGTCGCTGTAGAGTTTGCCAACAGTTACAAATAAACCTTTAAATATATTTACACCCTCGAATATCCGACGATACAGCACGAAGCAGACACCAACATGGATGATAGTCTTTGACATATTCATAAATCCACTTCTGATATTCGCCAACTGGACAAAACATACGTATGATTCATTTAGAGTCATGGTTCAACTAGTGGCAGTAATCTCTACAGAACATTTACCTCGCTTAACTTTGAATCCTAGATAAGATTGTTCCAACCATGTTGAAGCAAAAATTTCGACATGGGGTACACGGAATGAGGGTATTGCTTCTGAACAAATTCTGCATTCAATGATGAGATAGTATTGCCCATTTTGCCACATATTACAACACAGTTTGGATTCTGATAATACTGAAATTGGCTGTCTCCTGTAGAAAACAAATCAAGCAGCCAACGAACACTTCATTAAACAAAAATTCCATTCCACAAAATAATGAAAGGCGTTCTTATTTATCCGTTTATTGCTCAGAGAGAAACTATTTCCAAAACAATGAACTGGCTGATTCGATTCGTTTACCTTCCATTTATAGTCCGCGCCTCCTAAATCCAATATAACACATCTGTAATACTACGGTCAATTTAGAGAACACTTTAGTTCAATTCCCATAAAAGCTCCTATCATTTGTCTTAATCTGCAGTTTGTTCGTTTGCTTCTCTCAATTGCAGCCCAACCTTCGTTATTCTGCTCTGCTATCCGCTCGGTTCCGTTTTGACACAGTTCCTTCTTTATTTGCGATTGCTACCTTACTTCCCTCTCTCGCAGATTCACCACCCTCGAAGGTACTCTGGGAGCAAACTATACACAACTCAATATCGAATAGCAGAATTAAATGCAACCTGTGACTTGTATGCAGGTAACTAAATTAGAAGATGTACAACAGTACACATATTCTTCTCCTACACGCTTGGAGATATGCCCTTCTACGAATAGCAATTTAGGAGAAATGGTGGTGCACAGTTCTTATACACACTGTTGTGTTCAAACCTAATGATTTGATACATCGCTTAGAGAGATATGGGGTGCGGTACTGTTAACACTGGTTCATCCGTTGTATAGAGACGTTAATCCTTAAAGTCCAATTTATGTCCTCCAGAAGCGAAGAGTTTAAATTAAAGCATTGAATTCCACCGTCTGATCTCTTTTATTACCATACATAAAATAATAAGTCATGCAATGATGACAGTTTCCATCATTAATACTAGTAAAGGAAGCGGAAAACCATCAGAAAATTCAAAATTTCGCGTGGTGATGTTGACCTGGAGATCCGGAACAATTGTTTGACAGACGACTCACTGAGATTTCGTGTCGCAACACAATGCGTCTCTTATAGTGGCTACCTAACCTAACCCTGCAATCCTACTGAGTACAAGGGACCAACGATTCAACGTGAAATTCGAACCACGGAAGAATTCCGCCGTACTACAGATTACACGGCAAGCTGTGCCAGAGGTGAAGGCAAGGTTAAAGAGCATTTGAAAAATCCACGCCGAGTTCCCGATTGGAACCGGTGAGCTATGGATCTCCAGTCAAACGCCTTATCCACAATACCATTGCCTAGAAAATATTATGTCCAAGAGCGTTTACCAGAGTAAAATGCAAAGCACTCCACTATCTACACACTCTGAGATATTTAACGAATACTCTTAGAGTTTGTGGATGCACCGCCGACAAATTAAAGAGTTATGACATCTGTCCACTTAACCAACTTTTTTTAAGTTTTTAAAATGTGACTATCAACACTCATACATAGGAAAATTTGAATACCTACCTATTTTCAGAAAAGAAGTAAACTTTTTCGCACAGCTAAAATCAACAGAATTTGTCTTTGTAAAGAAAAATTGGTTCCACCTTTGATATGCTAGCGAAGGGAATAGATTGTTCCTTACTCTTAGAAGAAATTAAAGAAGTTTATAGTTATGGTCATTAGATCTGTTGAGCCATTTTTAAAATATATATCCTTGGAATTATTCCACAACATGCTGCGATCAGTACTTCGGCATGCCGAAAACGGAATTAGCTCCTTTTATCGACTGGTACTTCAAACATGTAGTAATAGCTATGTATTCTGCTGTAATAAAACGGAAATTGATCTGCACTATGATTTTGTTAATAGTTTCACATTATCTTCCCCCCGTAGATGCTGGTCCATCCAGCAAAGTTCAATCAACTACACAAATTATATCAATGAACAAGAAAAATTAAGAAAATATTAAAAGATTTTATAAATACTTTGTTATTTATTACATTAATATAATGCCTTCAGTGCAATACATTCTTGTACCCCGATGAGATACAACTGCGTTTCACACATCTATTGCTCCAAAACTACAGCTTTAATAAGGAATATTAGCATATTAAATAAGAAATAGTGTAATTATCTCCTAGAAAGTAAAAAATCTGGTGACATGTTTATCGATGCAATCTATATCTGGTGGATTATCGTCAACGTATGTCAAGAGGCATAGACACCTGCAATACAAGGACATCTTATCGCATTCACGCCACTCGACAAGTTGTCTATACCTTCTGTCTCACTTTTTCCTTCTGTTTCTGTCTCTCTCGTTGCCCCCAACCATTTCTTTTTGTGTCTGTCCCTCTCCTTCACTAAGATTTCAATAGCTCGGACGCACGTCAGGAATAAATATGAAGACGACAAATCTGTCGGCAAGGAAAAGCAGTTTTACACAAGGTAATTCCGAAAGACTTTGAGGCTTCTTATCATCTAGACGAAATATCCGTCAAATCAAAGTTCGGCAAGAAAAATTTCATTACACGCTCAAACTTCGTATTTAGGATTTTATTCACGTTTTCTTAGCCTTGGATCTCACTTAACATGTCGTTGTGAAGTTTCTGCACGTAATTGTCTACTGAACAAACTTTACTGTACAGGATAAGCCGCGCCTAGTTGGACCCGTCTGCTGCGGAACCATCACGGCTGACACGGGGTTATTGGTTAGAGTCTTGGCGATGGAAGAAAATTTTTATCATCAGAACTTGGCCGGCAGGGTAGGAAAGGTAGTGGTGCACAATTCCTAATCACCGGATTGTGCTCCAAAATCGGAAACCACTCCGCAGCGAGTGAGGTCGTAAGACACTGTTGATGGTGGCTCATGCGTTGCATGGGGAAGTTAAGCCATCCAACCCCCTGTGGTGTCTTCCGGAAGAGTAGGACTAAATGGGCCCTCTCCATTCTTTCGTCTGTCATCCCCAACACAAACAATCCTCCACACTATCATAGTCATCCACACGTACAATAACACCTGCGAACACTATCATACTGGAGAAGGAAAACGATCCTATCATCTTCTCAGACGTTGCCATGGAGCAGTAAACATTCCTCATAGTAAACCACTTACGCCCAGAGCAAGAAATTTTGTACTAGACGTACATATGTTCAACTGTGTACCCGCTATTTGCAGTTATTCGGGACAAATTGGTGAAATGCACACCACCAATGGAAATTAAATCGCCTTCGAATCCGAAATCTGAGTTGCCGGCCCCGGCAGCGAGAGGGTAGCCTGATTACTCGCGATTCAGGGGCGCCGGTTCGAGTCCGGTCTAGGACATGGATGGTTTTAATTGAATATTGTGTCCGACGGAGAATAATCACACTGATATGAAATCTAACGTTGTAAGAGAGACAAACACATCGACCTGGCGGTATGGCTAACGTGGGTAAATGCTAAATTAGTAAAAAAATATCTGAGTAGATGTGACATTACACACCTGGTTTTGTAAATTTTATTGATTGCTTTCAACTTTTGGGGCCCTAGTTAGCTTACAAATAGCTAAGCTATTTGTTTATAAACAGTCTGCAGTCTACTTGCTTTATTTTAGTTGAGTTTCAATATTCAACGTATGTTATAGTTTCAATTCACGTTCATTAAAATACGAGGTGTATTCGAAAAGTAAGGTTCAATAGCAAATAAATTTATTCGTTAAAAGAAGTTTTTATTGACGTTTTTAGTTTACTACTTCACTTTTCCGCATAATCATAGTTTGCGTAACGCTTCTTTAATCCATCTGCCTGGAAATTCACCGCCTGAAAATTGAACCAGCTGAAACAGACCAAGAACAAGAATTTTATCACCCAAAGCAGTAATCGCTAATCTCGGTCAGATCGCATGTTTGGTTCACCTGTTGAACTATTCCATGGATCTCGATGTTGGACCTGCCACCCCGCTCCTCACCATGCACATTTTAAAGGCCGGTTTGAAGTCTCGACACCACTGTCTATCAATTCCTCTAACCATTAAACTAGACACAACTCCAGATGAATTGGGGCAACAAATGATAATTTTTTGTACTTAACAACTGACAGGAAAACTATTTTTGCGGACAGTTTTGCTTGCATTTACCTATAGTCAAATGATTTTTGAATAAAAGCGATAACTTCTGTAGCTTCGGAGACAACCAATAGATATAGCTGTTCTCGTACAACTTTGTTCAGATCCACCAATATTTACGTAGGCAAAAAAAGCTAACTTCCTAAAATGACTCGTCATATATCGGGGATTAACGCACTATTCCTGTACTCTGTTTATGGTTACTTAGTTAATGACGGATTATCAATTAATTCGTTTTTCAATCAGTGATTTGATTTTGTTGAGGGACGGCGGGTCAAAACCAACAGTCAGATATAATGGCTACGTCTCAGCTTAGCTCTCGAACCGAACAAAAACGCATGTTTATTTTTCTTCAGCAACCGGGACGTCGAAGCAAAAGAAATAACTACTGGGAGAGGAAGAAAGGGAAAACCACCCACATCGGAAATACTGATTTTCTCAACTATTCATTACAAGTCGAAGTCTATTTCGACGCAAGGATCGTCCGTATGGGTTTCACAGTTAATAGTAAATTCGCTTAAAATAATGGTAATAACATTTAAACACATAACATTTAAAAGTTTTATCTTTCATAGAAATGTCCTTTGGTGACTGGAAACAGAATATAATGGCTAATTTAAGCTCACTTGCTTCAAGATTCTTGATGTAAGATCGATAAAAAGTCAATATATGATAGTTTTACTTTTTTAAAAAACAAAAATGTTGCTCAGTTACACTAATTTAAAAACTATTAATTTGGTGGTAAGACATATATTTTCAGTTCGATGAAAAAGCTAAATTTTATTACACAGCATATAATTCTAACTGGTGACGTCAGCAATATCTCTGTCACACGCTGAACTTCCAGACGGGTGTCCTATTTATTTCTACTACCAACTGCTTACATCTCGTACAGCATGTGCTTTCTCTTCGTACACCCTCCATCACACCCTGTTAACGGTAGGCGAAGAGCTCTCGCACTCACCCTTTTCCCTAGCCTCTTTTACGTCTTGTAGCACTCAGGAGAACAGCTGCTCACTCTTTCTCGAACTTCGTCATTTCCATACACAATGAACACTACCATTCATAACAAGTGTTTCAGAATTTCCAAATCTCTCAAAGATAAGAGAAACGAACTGAATAGGACTTTCCCATTCGAATTCAAACAAGTGTTTATCAAACAGAGGTCGAATCGCCAAATTGACTAATTCTTATCCAGCGATAAGTTAGTGCCTCTCGTGAATGACGAAAACTTTTGTTTATGCAAATTTTAAATAATAAGATATTGTTATGAGACCATAATCATTTCTCACCCAATTTTAATGGCCTCTCCAATATTCTCCCACCCCTCCCCACAATATTTGTCTTCTATCAACCCCCTTGTCCTCTATGTCTTCCTACGCTTCGTCCATCGTTCTGTTCGTGATCTTCCGATATGTTTCCTATTCCTCGATTTCCGGTATTCCAAATCTTAGGTCAATATTGGTTGGCAGTGAACTTTATAAAGCATGATTTTGGCTTGATTCCCTGTATTCCACCTCAAGATTTAATCAGATGATACAGTTATCTACTATTTCTTATTCTCTGCCCTATTTCATCGTCCTTTTGTCGTTTGGTTGTTAATTTGATTTCCGAGTAAACAAAAAACTGCTCTGATGGCCACTGTTTCTTGATACCTTCATTATTTTAGTTTTTGCACACTCAGCTACAAGTTAGGTTTTTCCAGTCTCCTATTTATCCATTTCAGTTTGTAAATTCTGTTTTTGTTTTCTCCCAGATTATTATATCCACAGCAATGACTTAATGTAAAATCATATTAAATAATTCAGGAAAAATACACTCCCTTGAAGTATCCTTACAATGTATTCAGAATTTTTGGTACATGAAAATGATAATTGCCTCTGTTAATTCTTTAAAGTTTAATCAGATAATTCATGACTTTATTGATAATATCCGTATTTGTGAAACTTTATTGTATGCTAGAGGGTTGGCAGATGTGTAGCAAGGAAGATTCTGATGAAGCCTTCGTCTATTTGTGTTTCTAATAGACGTAAGATTTGAGCAGAGACTGCTAGGTTAAGAGCACTAAGATTTCATTTGACTTTTTTTCTTTTTTTTAAGGAAGTTAAGAATTTTGTAAAAGCCATTGGTATAAGACGCATAATGCGTTGA
>JARYHS010008075.1:121465840-121628643 GCA_031002005.1 Vandiemenella viatica | reverse complement strand
TCTGAGATGCATTTTACAATTTACGTCAAATCGGTATTCATTATCTCCTTTATAATAATTCAAAAAGGCTGTAAATATTTTGATGGATTTTTTTTGGCTCAAATATCGATCTGAAAATAATTTTTTTAGCATTTTTCAGAAAAGTCTGTTTACCATAGGAGAATCCTATGGTTATGTCATTTAGTATGGAGAGAGTATTCAGTAAGAATTGAATTTCTCAAAGTTTATTATCATTAATATGCTATGCCTCAGTTGGTTGCGGCACCAAAACGTGTTTCGGTACTGATACGGGTTAGCTGGTTCTTTTTTTTAATTGTGACCTTACGCCTCGCTGACTCAAGATCATTAGAGGCGGATGAAGACTGGCTTCAAGAACGGGAAGGAATTCAGCCATGTCCTTTTGAAGGAACCACCCAGCATTCGCTGGAGTGATTTGGGGAAACCATGGAAAATCCAAATCTGGATGCCACGTCATCCCGAATGCGAGGCCAGAATGTTAACCCCTCACCCAGGGGTTCAAGTCCTGTTGGAAGGAACTTTTTCAACACCTGTACTTTGGCCGGTAGGTAGGGTAGTTGGTACACAATTCCTAATCATAGAATTCGGGTACTACATACAATGAAAAGGAGATGTTTTGTGTGATTGATGGGTACGTTCTTTATTGAGAATTATGATAGTTTATTTACTTCTTTTAATTATAAACTGTATGATAAAACTGTTATCCACAACTTCGTACGCGTTACTTAGATTTTTATTGATAGATTTGGGTCAGAAGCAGTAAATAACGTAAAGGATGTCCCAAAAATATGACGGGAAAGCAATTACATGCCGTTCTACCACTGAATTTGTCCAGATTATAAAAATATTGCGTTCGTACATAAAATGTATTTAAAAAAAATGATTTAGACATTCCAAAACGGTAAAATTGGAATTTTGTCTGCTGATCAGTGTATCCGGCAAAAATAATAACTGGTTTGAACCAGCATAAGGCACAATTAACATGTAATACTTCTTATCTCATAAGTTACAATGTTCCTGATGACCCATAGGATAAAACCACGAACTCTGGCATTTTTCTTCTTATTTGCACAAATCAATGAAACACACACACAAACACCACACAACACACACCCAACACACACACACAATATTATATATATATAGGGTGATTCACGAAGAAATGCAGATATTTTAATATGTCGCGTTGGAACCGGGCAGGTGTGAATTCGAAGGTTACTTGTCAATGAACACAGCACTTAAACTGAGAACAGGTTTATTGAGAACTCAAACATACACGCAGCACTGACTGCCTCTTGGGCAGAATGCTCTTCTATTTATACACAGATAGAACGTACTAGAGATTACAAGAGTAGTTAACAAATGAAATGTGTAGAAGTTACAAGTGACCTTAGGAAACATGTAGAATCTTCTGGAAATAATAAACAGAATTAAATAATTTTTGTCAGTGGGCGGGATTGAACCGGCGACCTTCGGTACCGCAATTCGTGACGCTACCCGCTGCGCCATGCTGGCAGACGGTACACTGGCGTTCATGCGGCATTGCTCCCTCTCCTGAGGAAAACAGCGTCCCGCTGTTAGATTTCTTTTGGGGCACGCTGAAGTGTCCTGGATCTTGATCTTGTCGTGGGTCCTCTGTATGGCAGTTCTGGAGGGCCCCTCCTGTTTGTACTATTATCTTCCTGTCCGACTTCCTCAGTATCCAAACCGTCCTCAGAGTCCTTGAACAAGAAGCTGGTTGTGCCTAGCTGCTCGTCAGGATTGTAGTAAGGCTTCATGCGGAGGACGTGAACAATGTCCCTTCGCTTTCGTCGTTTCGAAGACGGCTCATAATCCTCGACTTCGTATGTGACGTCTGACCGGCGGCGTATGACACGATACGGACCAAAGTACCGCTTCAGTAACTTTTCTGATAGCCCAACCTTCCGGACAGGGGTAAAAATCCATACGAGATCTCCTGGGTTGTACGCAACAGGTCGGTGCTTGCCGTCATACCGCTGACGGTCCTCTCCTGGGTGGCCAGTGTTCGTATGCGAGCCAGCTGTCTTGCTTCTTCGACCCTGGTAATGAGCTGTTTTATATAGTCATCCTGAGTGTCGTCCGGCTGGAATGGGAACAGCGTATCCATTGTGGTCTCAGCTTCACGGCCATGGAGCAGAAAAAACGGAGTGAAGCCTGTCGTATCTTGCCTTGCTGTATTATAAGCAAATGTGACCACTGGCAGTATTGTATCCCAATCCTTCTGCTCAACATCCACATACATCGACAGCATATCGGCTAATGTCTTGTTGAAGCGTTCTGTGAGACCGTTTGTCTGAGGGTGGTATGCAGTTGTCATCCTGTGGACAACGTCGCATCTTGACATGACCTCTGATACTAGTCTTGACTGGAATACCTTTCCACGATCGGATATCATCACACGTGGTGCTCCATGCTTCAAAATAATGTCTTCTACTAGAAATTTTGCAACCTCTGGAGCTTCTGCAGTCGGCACAGGTTTGGTGACAGCGTAGCGCGTGAGGTAGTCGGTGCAGACTATTATCCATCGGTTACCGGTTGTCGACTTCGGGAACCTCCCCAAAAGGTCGATCCCAATTCGGTGGAATGGAACTGCTGCAGGTGGAATTGGTACTAGATGACCTGGAGGTAATTGCGGCACATGTTTCCGTCGCTGGCACTCTTTACAGTGACTCACATAATGCTTGACAGATCGGTAGAGACCCTTCCAGTAATACCTGCGTCTGATTCGGTCCAGGGTCTTCACAAATCCCAGATGACCGGATATTGGAGCGTCGTGGAAATACTTGAGAATAGCTGGCTGGAGATGAGCTGGAACGACCAGAAGCCACTTGGGGCCTAGTGGATCGTAGTTGTTCTTATACAATGTCCCATCTATCAATTGAAACCCTCCTTTGGCCGGTTCTCCTTTCTCCAAGGCGTCTATGGTTCTTAATAACTCTGAATCTTCCCTCTGTTCAGCTGCAACGTCACCTAATTCAGCGAGGGCTGAAATTCCATTCATGCTGTTGTGTTCTATTAAAGGATTCCTTGAAAGGCTGTCGGCATCCTTGTGTTTGCGTCCGTTTTTGAATACCACCGTGACGTCGTACTCTTGAAGTCTAAGTGCCCATCTTGCTAGTCGACCTGATGGATCCTTCAAGCTGGTTAGCCAACATAAAGAATGGTGGTCTGTTACGACGGTGAAAGGTTTGCCGAATAAATACGGACGAAACTTGTTGATAGCCCAGACAACTGCGAGGCATTCTTTCTCGGTTGTAGAGTAGTTTATCTCGGGCTTAGAGAATACTCTTGATGCATAGGCTATCACCTTCTCAGCACCTTCCTGAATTTGCACAAGCACTGCACCGATCCCATAACCGCTGGCGTCAGTGTGAAGTTCAGTTTCTGCATTCTCGTCGTATAAGGCTAGAACTGGTGCGGAAGTTAGAGCCTCCTTAAGTGCCTGGAAAGATCTTTCTTTAGTTTCATCCCAGTAAAACTTGGCGTCTCCCTGCAAAAGTTCTTGCAGTGGACGTGCCATGTTACAGAATCCTTTTATGAAACGCCGGAAGTATGAGCACAGCCCAAGAAAGCTTCTCACATCACGAATGTGCTGAGGAGTTGGAAATTCCATGACTGCCCTTACTTTATCTGGATCAGCGCGGACGCCATCTCCGTTGACCAGGTGCCCCAGGATTTTTATCTCTCTGGCGACGAAGAGGCACTTCTTCGGATTGAGGCGGAGTCCTGCAGTCTGAACACACTTCAGCACCGTTGACAGGCGACTCAGATGTTCTTCAAATGTTTTCGAGAAAACAACAATGTCATCTAAATAACAAAGACACGTCGTCCACTTAAGGTGTCGAAGTAAGTTGTCCATCATGCGTTCGAATGTGGCCGGAGCGTTGCATAATCCGAATGGCATTACTTTGAATTCATAGAGGCCATCAGGTGTAATAAAAGCCGTCTTTTCTCTGTCAGCTTCGTCAACCTCGATTTGCCAGTAGCCTGTCTGCATGTCCATGGTTGAGAAGTATGTAGCTCCTTTCAAGCAGTCTAAGGCGTCGTCGATGCGCGGCAGTGGGTAGACATCTTTCTTTGTGATTTTGTTCAGCCGCCGATAGTCGACACAGAATCGCCACGTACCATCCTTCTTCTTTACGAGGACCACCGGAGATGACCAAGGACTCTCCGAAGGTTGAATAATGTCATTATGCAACATCTTCTCCACTTCCTCTCGAATTATTCGCCTTTCGACTGGTGACAATCGGTACGAGCGCTGGCTAATGGGCGGATGATCCCCAGTATTGATACGATGCTTTATCGTGGCCGTTTTCGTCTGACCTTTTTTTTGCTGGGGTGTGAATACACCAGAGAATTGGCGTAGTATAGCTAACACCCGGTGGTGTTGTTCCTTGGTCAGGCCGGACCCTATTGGCAGTTCCATAGTTGTTTCCTCCAGCGTGTTGTCGGTACTAGTACAGAGCATGGATCTTCGTTAATGACGTTGAGCTCGCCCTCCTGGACTGGTTCAGCTGTCCCTATGCACATTCCCTTGGGGATAATTTGTGACTGCTCGGGACAGTTGGTGATCCAAATGTCTCCTCGACCACCGATAATGCTTATGATAGCCGCTGGTATGTAGATTTCTTTCGTGAGCCTAATAAACTTTCTACTATCGACAAGCACTTCAAGGTTGCGGGTCGTCCGTGTTTTTGACTGGGACTCTTCTCATTGCGAACGGCGGGATTGTCACGTTGTCAACGGCGAATAACTTCCAGAAGATTCTGTGTTACGTGTACCCGTCGCAACGACTTCTTCAATTTGCAGCTCAGACGTTCCACAGTCAATGACAGCTTGGGATGCCTTAAGGAAGTCCCATCCAAGGATGACATTATGACTACATTCTGTTAAAATGACAAATTCAACTGGCTGGGTCCTGTTGTTGATGGTTATTCTCGCGACACAAGCTCCAGCTGGCTGGACGTACTTTCCATTTGCGACCTTTAGCACAGTTGCCCCCGTATCACGGAACATTGTCTTCTTTAGTGTGCGACGATAATTGTCCGACAATACGGAGAAAGAAGCTCCTGAATCAACCAGCGCCCGGACAGGTTGGCCGTCGATTATAACGTCGATGAGATTTCCCGACATCTTAGTGACTGTCATCCATGGAGGATTTTCATCTGCGGCGGCCTCACCTCCGTAGATGGTCGCCTTGCTTAGTTTTCCTGCGTGCGGCGGCTAGGGGAGCGGCTGGTAGCTCTGTCCGGCGACGATGAACGGCAGCGGCGCGTCGGGGATCGACCTCGTCTAGGGTACGGCGATGGGCTTCTTCCCGTAGGTCGACCGAACTCGTCAGCGGGTGGCTGCCTGGGGTAGAACTGTTCGGATGGCGGACGTCTTGCGGCAAAATAATCGTCAAATACTCGTCTTCTCTCTCTGCAGTAGCGTATGACATGTCCAGGGCGCCCACAGTGGAAACATACTGGCGCGTTGTCTTCTGTCCTCCAGACGTCCGTTCGTCTGCGGGACGTCATAGGTGCCGGAGGATTTGGTTGTGGCCGTGTCGGCCGGTTCCTAGGCTGCCGTTTGGCAGCTGCAGCATACGTCATATCAGGGCGAGGCCATTCTTCACGTCGAGTGCGATTGGCTCGGCAGACAGGAGCTATTGTCTGAAATACCTCTTTTTCCGCCGCGTCGGCTCCTTCATGACCCACTGGGCTTACATCCATGGCCGTGATCTGATGCTCACTCGGTTCAAGAGTCCCAGCCGCCATGAACTGTTGTAATTCTTCTCTCACAATTTGTCGTATGAGAGACGCAAAGTCGTGCTGGTCTTCCACAACTGCCATAGGGACTACGTTGGGAAGTCTGTCATACTTCTTTCGCCCAACCCTCCTTTGTTGCATCTCCTCAATCCGCTGGCACCACTTGATGAACTCTTCCGTCGTAGCGACGTCTTTTATCAGAAGAGCTTGGTACATGTCTTCTGCAATACCTTTCATTAGGTGCGTGATTTTGTCGGCTTCAGTCATATTCGGGTTGACTACGTTGCATAGGGCCAAAACATCCTGTATGTAAGATTGCGTCGGCTCCCCATGTCGTTGGGCCCGGTTCTTCAGTTGTTCTTCCGCCGAGCGGATTTGTCGCTGGTGGTCCCCAAACGTTTTCTTAAGTTCCGTCTGGAACATTTCCCAGTTATTCAGTTTTTCTTCGTTGTTCTCGAACCACTGCTGGGCGGTTCCGTCCAGATAGAAATAAACATTTGCCAAGCACATGGTATGATCCCACCTGTTGTACTTGGCGACTCGGTCGAACCCTTTTAGCCATTTGTTAGGATCCTGTCCAGCGTCTCCAGAGAACACCGATGGGTGTCGAATGTGCAGCTGGCTTGCCGCCATGGGTTTCCTAATGACGCGGACTTTCGGAAGGACGTACTGAGTATATCCTTTGTAGTCCGGTTCCAGTCCGTGTAGGCGGCGACTTTTACGTTGCCTAATCGGAGCCACGACGATGCAGCTGTTGCACAGGGTACCCGGCGCCTCCACCAAACTATGTCGCGTTGGAACCGGGACAGGTGTGAATTCGAACGTTACTTGTCAATGAACACAGCACTTAAACTGAGAACAGGTTTATTGAGAACTCAAACATACACGCAGCACTGACTGCCTCTTGGGCAGAGTGCTCTTCTATTTATACACAGATAGAACGTACTAGAGATTACAAGAGTAGTTAACAAATGAAATGTGTAGAAGTTACAAGTGACCTTAGGAAACATGTAGAATCTTCTGGAAATAATAAACAGAATTAAATAATTTTTGTCAGTGGGCGGGATTGAACCGGCGACCTTCGGTACCGCA
Source organism: Vandiemenella viatica (assembly GCA_031002005.1). Taxonomy (NCBI): domain Eukaryota; kingdom Metazoa; phylum Arthropoda; class Insecta; order Orthoptera; family Morabidae; genus Vandiemenella; species Vandiemenella viatica. Next base: position 121,621,762 of record JARYHS010008075.1, on the reverse strand, counting down.
ATTCGTGACGCTACCCGCTGCGCCATGCTGGCAGACGGTACACTGGCGTTCATGCGGCAATATGATGTCACGAAGAATTCCACTGAAGGGAAAATTTTGTTTAGAAATAAAAATTGAAATTGAAACATGACAGCAAACGACAAGAGAGTTAAGTAATTAGAAACTCTGTTTTTCAATACATCAAATTCTGTAAAATATTTCGAATTGATACATATTGTCGAGCTTCCCGGCAGCTCACGGAAATATGAGTTTGGAGGAATACTGTCATTACTTAACAGTATGAAAATGTCACCGAAAAATAAAGTTAAGAAAGTACAAGGTAAATTTTTCTTTCGTTCGACTGTTCTTCATTTTTTTCCCCCTTAAGGCTTTACGCCTCGTCGACGTCGAGATCATTAGAGGCGGGGTGGGACTGAGTACAAGGAATGGGGAGGAATTAGGCTATGGCCTTTTGAAGGAAGCATTTCGGCATTCGGCTGAAGTGATTTGGTGAAACCATGGAAACCCCAAATCTGAATGCCCGGACGGGGATTCGCACCAGCGTCCTCCCGAATGCGAGGCCAGATCGTCGACCGCTCACCCACCACGCTCGGTCTGTTCTCCATGCCATAGTGAAGGTAAATCCCAAGACGCCAATTAGGAAAATCTGCTGTGTGTCCTCGTCATTGCGACGGGAACCATGAAGGACACGGAGAACGTGAGACACCAGTACTCATTAACGCCTATTTTTTATTTTTTGCTCTTGATTAATGTTGGTATTTGCTAAGGTTAACCTAGACACTTAAAACAATTTTCTAAGATGATCTAAGAATGCATAATGTTACCGCTAAATGGTTTACTCCCGAAACACGAAACTAAAAGATCAAAAAGTAATCCTAACGTCTGCTGATAAGCTATTGCTGGTTGTGATGTTCATTCTGTATACTCTGTTGCTCCAAAGACGAGGAGTCGGAGTGTGAGATGATTTACCGAGAATTTATTAATTTATTTTGATTATTTGCAAATTATAAAGAAAGGACTTATTTAAGGGAGAAAAAATGGTGGCAATGCACCAGCTTTGAAAGGTGAGAGTCCCTGGATTCTTTTCCTGCAGCGGATAGAACTTTTGTGTATGATTGTTTCCGACCTATACCTGTTGTCGTGCTTGTTTTTTGGGATTGCTCCGTGGTTCTGATTCCATGTTAAACCTTAGGCAACGAAGGGCGTTTTCACTGTCCCACCTCCGAGCCACGGAGTGTAGGATCCAACCATCGGGCTGTGTGTGAGGGAGCAATTTGGCCCGTTATACTATTTACGCTCTCGCAGTAAGCGTCACGTCATGACTGCGAGGGTATATTATTATTTTTTTTTTTTCTTAATGGCTTTCGGCATCTTAGGCCACACAGCCAGCCTGATGAATTTTTCCAGATAATTAGACACACCACAGGACGGACAAGACACTCACAGACACAACACTAAACACCCATGCCCGCGGCCGGACTCGAACCGGCGACCTTCGGTACGCGGAGCTAACACTCTAGCCCCTACGCTACCGAGGCCGTCGAGGGTAAATAGGAATCACGGCGACTCCTAGAAGAGGAAGCCAGCGCGTTGCTACATTCTCAGATGCTGTCGGGATAGCATAATGCGTAGGCGTACAGCTGCCGCCATCGAAATACTCATTTGCTCCACTTGAAACAACTAAATTGAAGATAATTGGCGTACGCTATCAGGTTGAGCGACATCACATTGCATTCTTCATTTTCACTACAATTCTGCAAAATGTAACACGAACTGCTATTACTGACTTTGAGTAAAATGGGGTCTCATGTAATTTCTGTTATGTATAGAAGTTCACTTTCATAAGTATCCACATCTAATACTCTGACTATAAGAATCAGTAGCTAGTCCAGAAGACAACAGAAGATCGGTACAAGTCTTAAGCTATAAGAATTAATTCAAAAACAGAAGATTGAACGAAGCCATGGGTTAATAAATGGTTTGCTAGTCACCATAGCAACTCTCTTGGATGTGGATTGATATAAGATAGTGCTCCAGAAAATCATCATTACATTTGAAATATAGATTATTTCGATTGGATATCCCATGTAAAAAATGACAGGTAGCATATAGTACTGTACAATTTGCCCACGTATACGAAAACAACCACTGAATAGTGACAAGAGTAGTGAGCATAAAAGGGAAGCTAAAAATATGAGCTTATTTCAAGGAGATTTTGTGACGAATCTAGGGCTTTACAGAGTGTATTTTGGGAAATAATTCTGAGTTTTATCGTAAGATTTATGAATTTCGAGTGGTGCAATATTAGCATTCACCTGTAGGGGTAACGATTGCGACACGACACGACACTCCGCGGGAACAAAGAACGCCATGGTTTTGCATCAAAAGAAGCGTCGGTATGGCGAATTCTATAAATAGCAGTTCAAGTGTGGCTGTTTCATCACCGGACATAGTCGAAAGCAGGACTTCCTGTCCAGGGCAAAGTTGTTTTTTTTTTTTTTTTTTTTGTGCCAGCGTTTAGCATTTGAGACTAACGTTTGCATCTATTTATTTACTAATCGTCTAAGTTACTATAGTTTGGAAGAGGAGTAAGTTGTTTAATATTTTATTATATTGTTTATCGGAGATGAGGATTTTAGTATAATCACTCCAATGAGGTCTTTTCGTCAAAACGAGCAAGTACTAAGTTTATATAAGTGTGACGAGAAGTGGGTCAGATTAGGGAAGTAATAACGGTTGCTCTACTATAAAAAAAGATCGCCACGTCTAACCTTCATAAAGGACTTAGCTGCTGTTTAGTAGTTGTGAATCAGCTATCAAGCATTTTTTAATAAAGTGTTATAATTTATAATTGTGCAACAAGTTTGCAAGTAATTGATAGGAACTGCTAGGAACTTTAGTTATTAGAAATAGCAACGAACAGTATTCAGAAACTTGGACGGATTGTTTTTGGTCGCAGCAGAACTGTGTATTTTTTGGAGAAAGAGATAATCTGTTGTGTATGGAATCTTCTGATAGTAATTTAAATAATATGTCAGTCGGTGAGCCTAAGAAATTTAAGAGAAATCTGTCCATTGAAGACTTAATTGGACATTATTTAATCTCTAACTAATTGTTATCATTTAGTAGTTTTGAGATCTCCTTCTAACCTTTTGTGGATTTAGAGAGATGTTTGAAGTGGCACTTGACCGAAGGAAAAGTACCATATTATTTACTTGCTCTGTACCAGGTAAGGCGCAAGTAAGCTCCCATTTAGGTCGTAATGACCGGAGGGATAAGTTTAGAGAAATAAGATGCCATACGGATGCTTTTATGTATTCCTTCTTTCCTCGCACTATTCGGGATTGGAATGCACGGGTTTAGGATTGGTGCTTAGCACCCTCTGCCACCCACAATGTTTGTGACTTACAGATTATGGATGTAGATGTAGATGTAAAGAAGAACCAAGGTGAGAAGTTATTCTTTTGCTAAATGGACAGGTCAGAAGCTTCGTAAGACTTCAGTACTTGAGTGATTGTTGTATTTTATTACAGAAATATATAAGTGGTTGTTTCAGAATGTGTGAAGTCTAGAGGCTTTCACGTTTCAACGGATAGGCCTGATTTATTGCGGACACCAAAAATGTTAATGGTAAGAGTTAAGTGCTCACCTTCAACGAGAGGTGAAAATTTCCGTATGAGAAAGGATACCCAATTCTGGTACGGAAAGAACGCAGAGTGAATGACTTGAAAATTCTAGCGCTGTTTCTTAGAAATGTTGGGGAGGTAAAAATATAATGCTCAATGGAGAGTTTGTGTGTGAGGATCGAAAACGAGGGAACGATTGTAGCCAGTAACTATGATCTATGTTTGGATATCCCAAAGAATGCTGAATATTTCATATTTTTGCTAACGAATCACGATCCGGGGTGCTTCCAGAACATTCTCATTGCCCATAATCGCCTGCAGACTCCAACACCACAACGACGAGAAGACGGAAGGGAGAGGAGAAAACGGGACTTCTAGTTTAAGTAGGTATCGATCGGAACGGACTGTACTGTGCAATAGTAGTTGTAACTGATATATATGTATATCACGCCATTCGTTTCTTGAGTGACTAGCTTAAAAGGTTCGGGTCAGTAGTTCGGCTGGTGGGCTACAATTATTCGTTCACGGCTATGAACTATAATCAGCCAATTCCGATACTAGGTCAGTACATATTTCGGGCCTTAGAACAGCACGACATCGGTATGGCCAGCCTGCTTAAACCATTTCCCCGCGTGGTATCTGAATAGTGACGGACTCACGCTAACATCGTCGAGTACGAGGTTCAATGCCCTCTTGCCCAGCAATGGTCGCGGATGATTGCACTTTGACGCTTCCGTTAATAGAACGGTATACATAGAACTCTCGTCACAGTTCATCGAAGATCAGTAATAACCCAGTAACGGCCTCTTGTGAATCGTGACAGGAGAACATTCACATGACCACCACCCAGAAGGAATTATTGTAAGGTGTTTGACATACGCATCAACAAGGAATTAGATGAAAGGTATGACAGACCAATGAAAAATTATTGATCTTGTAACTAGCTAATTATTGAGTTTTTAGATTCAGGTACAGTAATATTCTTAAACATTTACAGGTAACGTGAATTTCTTTAAATCTAAAATGATCTAGAAAAAATGGTCAGTTATTTCCAATCAATTCATGGTCAAGTAGAGGTGTTATCACCACGTTTTTCCACCAGTTGTGTAGCATATATGAAAACTGCTGTTGATGTCACAGAAAACTCTCCCAAATAGTTACAGTTTTCTGTAAGAATAACAAATCGATCAAGGCATGCTTCTTATTAAAAAAGAAATGGCCTTCGCTCAGCTAGGCACACAGCCGACTTCAGTACATCATATGAACAGCCTATACAGTTATGCACTCCCAGGGGTTTTAATGATTATCGGTACGTGAAGCGGGCCCCTAGGCTACCAAGCCAGCTCCCTCAAACTTGTCTTCTATACTAATTCGACATACAGTTCTTCTTTTTTAATAGACGACTTTAAATGAAAACAAATGATCTCAATACAGAAGGAGTTTCCCTAACTAAGCAATAATCTAACCTTGAAAATACAAATAGCATATTCAGTTACATTCTATTTTATGATACGTTTTGCAGTTATTATGAAGTAATCGTTTGTTGCAGACTTGAAATGTAAATATTTTGGCCTAACATCTGATTTTGAACTAATATGACCAGGACAAATTGTGCAGGTGGAAGGAAGAGCGTTCAAAATCCTTCATATATTGGATGCAGTGATGAGGGGATGTACCAGAGAAGTGAGGGATTGGATAACAAAACTTTTTTCAGACCATTGATTGAATATGGTGGTACAGTATGGTACCTACATTTTGGGTATCAAATGCTGGAGTTGGAGGGGGTACAAAGAAGGGTTGTTAGATTTGTCTCTGGAAATTACTGCAGAACACAATCAGTAACTGACATGACAAAAAAGCTGGAATGATTCATTTGAAAACAAAAGGAGGATGAAGGTAGTCATGGGATTGTACTAGGCTTCGAAAGATATTGGTGGATGAATTAATAATGGTGCTTTTTTTTACTTATCGCTTTACGCCTCGTTGACGTCGAGATGATTAGAGGCGGGAAAGGGACTGGGGACAAGGAACGGGAAGGATTTCGGCCACTGCCTTTTGATGGAAGCATCCCGACATTCGCCTGGAATGATTTGGGGAAACCATGAAAAACTCAAATCTGGATGCCCGGACGGGGATTCGAACAGGCGTCCTCCCGAATGCAAGTCCAGAACTTTAACCGCTCACCCTCCAGTGGTGCATGGAAAGGAAAAGATTACCATGGTAATACGCTGGCACACGATTTCAGGCACAAGGTTATGGGGAAATGTTCTTGTGCAGTTAAGGGAGTTAGTGATTGCACTAAATTACCAAGGTAAGTGATTAATAGTTTTATAAAAATATTAAAATTCGTAGAAGGCAAAAGTAGGCGGGTCCAAGAAACTGAAAAAGATGGGTGTGCATAGAAATTACCATTGGAGCGTGTGCTCCACCGCAATGAAATTCTTACCTACATTTATATTACTCAGATATAATTTGGCGCTGATTGTTGTTAGTTGTGTGTGTCACGTGTCGTAATTTGTTGCCGCTCGCGATCTGTTTACACTCTGTGAAGGCGCCACACGTGACGAGCTTGCGCAAAGCGTCCAGCTGCGTTGTTTTCCAGACTCCGGGCGCTTGTTTCCCAAACCCGCCATCCTATTGACCCTTCAGCCTCCTCATTGGCCGTCGATCACCGCAGCGTCAATTACTCTGGAATGCGTGCCTCACTGCCTGCTGCTGTCCACGAAAGAGAAGGCTTCATCAGCATCTGATCAAAATATTGTCGTAGCAGTACGTAGTCTAACTTTATGCTTAGTAAATCTCTCGAAGCTAAGGGTGGTTCTCAACCTGAAGGTTGGTTGGATCCTCCAGAAGGAGGCATACTGGGCCTGATATCAGAGGCAGTAGAACCAGTTTCTTTCCTGCGTACTTACTCTATCCAGGTAATCCTACCTCGTAAAGGGGACTTACAGTTTAACGTGAAATCGAACAACTGAAACTTTCTGGCGCTCTACTCATTACACAGCAAGCTGTGTCAGGTTAAGGGCCTTCGAAAATCGCTACCGAGACACGGATTCTAACCGGCAACCTTACGCTCTCCAATCAGACGCCTTAACCACTGAGTCATCAAACCACCCGTAGTAAATCTAGGAATTTGATTTAAAAAATAAATTTTCTTTCACAGAGTATTTTGTTTTCTTTTTTCTGCTCGATCTATTAACGTACCTGATGGTGTGATAAAGCATCGATTAACTTATAGCAAAGTTAATTTTACTTAATGCATTCCGATCATTTTATCTCAGCTATAGACAATAGTTTTGTTGGTATTGCTTAAAATATCTTAAGAATTCGTTCAATACCTCGAGGAAAAACGTATATTTTTCTGAATTCGTACTTATTTTTCATGGGTCCGTGAAACGCTGAGGTCTAATGCGGAAACATTTTGATGCTATCCTAGCACAATTTACAGATTTTTTATAACGCTCAGAACTCAATTCGCATAGACAAAAAATGATAGATGTCTGTCTTTAGGTTAGTGTGAAATTTTGCTGAAACACCATGAAACCATTGAAGCAGCTTCAGCCAGTGACGGATAAAGTAAAAATACTTTGTATTGAACTAATTAAAGCATTCAGGGGAAAAAATGGATCAGGCGTTTTAAAGACTCAGATTTTTTTTTACGTAAGACAATATTTAATTGCTTAAGACTTTTTTCCGAAAAAAAAAACGCCATAAGAGTCTTGTCGTTAGAAAAAGTTTGTCCCATACAATCGAAACTTGTAAATGCACAATACAGGGCGTTCGCCGGGAAACGCTACCCACTGTTAGCGCTACAAGGAAGAAACTGCTCCCGGCGAGCGAGCGGTCAGCTACCGGCATTGTTGGACCGTCGGCCGCGGACTATTTCATAATAATTACGCTTTGTAAACTTGTATGTGCTAAGCATTTAAATGTGATGTCAGTTGCGGATCAACAGTGCCATCGTGGATACCCTGCAGGTACCAGTTGCAAAATCTAATCCTAGGCCCCTGGTCTATTTCTGTAAATTTATGCACCATAATTGTTTTGTACGGCTTTAAGTGAACTAGCTTTGTTACTTTCCAAGCTGACGTCTTAGATACGCCTGCCTGCAGCCCTAACTGACTTAATGATTTTTTGGGTGACTGTTCTAGTCGAAAAGCGATATCGTCAATTTTCTCCTCTGTGAGAATACGGTTGACCGACAGTTTCTTTTTGTTAAAAAATGAACCCGTTTCTCTTACTTTTTTAACCAGACGCAGAATTGTTGATTTAGCTGGCAGTAAAGCGCCAGGATATTTGCGACGAAATTTACTGCGACACTTTTTATACGACTTCTTCTTCACATATGTATCGTAGAGAAATATTATTTGTTGCAAACTGTAACGTACCATAATTTTACTCACACTCAAACACGGTACAGATTAGTAAGAGTATGAAGCCCCAAACCAGCCAAACCGCAAAGAAACGTTTATTCACAACATTGATTAATAAGAGACTGAAGTCACAAACTAGCTACAGTGCGGTGATTCACGGCGCCGTGTGGCGAGAGTTGCTGGCTCCACTGACCCAGCAAGTTGCCGACAGCAACAGACTGGGAGGGTAGCGTTTCCCGGCGAACGCCCTATATATATATATATAGAGAGAGAGAGAGAGAGAGCGTGCGAGAGAGAAACACACACAACCAATACATGCACTCGTTGATGTTAGTCTTGGTAACGAAGGATAGGAGGCACAGTCAAAGCCGTATTATTCATTGATTTTCGCTCTGCATTTAAATCCGTAGATCCGTTCGGAGGTGTACCCTACCAAACTGGAGGAGTCGTCTTACAATTGCAGTTGTTTATCCACTTCATGCTGTTTGAGCGTAAAGTGGAAGCACAAGTGTTTACTACCGTTGAACTTTAACGTCCACTATGAGGTATGCTATTTACTTTTTACAACCAAAAAAAAAAAATATAGTCTTTTGCTCGGTCCTGACATTATTATTACGCAAAATATGTTGTTGTTTCGAACCAATGTATTTCTAGCTAATTCCTCTAGCATGTAATTGTACAAAATTTTAAATGGGATATTCGATTCTGGGTCAACGAAACACGTATCATGTGCAAATTTTAATTCTGAAACATATTTCGCATAGAGTTTGAGTACTGCGACTGACAGGAGAGCGACAGCAATGGGGTCCCGTTTCCCATTGTGAACGGAACGCCATAAAACAAGTTACGCTTTCATCGTGCTGTCGCCATTTAACTCCACACAAAAGAATTTTAGGTTTATTGAATCTTAGAGTAGCTATCTACAAACACACACACACACACACACACACATATATATATAACGCGTAAGATGCAAGACTTATTCGCAATGTTTCAAATACACATAGAAGAAACGACAGATCTTCGATCTTTATTTACAAATCTTAAACGATAAGAAACCAAATATATATTTAATACATGCAAGTTTCTAGGTGTTCAAACTTACTTTGAAGCAAATCAGTGAATTTGGGGAGGTATTCTGACTGTCTAAAATCTAAATAATATCTATAGTTGGTTAAACTGCAAAAGCTGTGAGTAATTTAGCTTCGTTCAGTATTTACAAGCGGAAATAGGAGAAAATTTGTATACTAATCCTGCCGTATGCTGTGAAAAGGATATGACGAAAAAATGTTTACATTCGTAACTTTACCGTTTTCACAGGTTTGTGATAAACGTATCGTAGAAACTACAATTTCGATCTGGAGCAGCCTGTTAGCGGAATCGAGTACCGACGTTGTGTGAATGGTATTTTGGCTGTGGCCCTAATGAAGCTTATGGGTGTTCACTAAGTAAACACCAGGGCGGCAGTTAAGAGAGACCTCCGCAGCATCGTTTAATGACACAAAGGCCGGCTCGCAGAGTTGTTTATACGATTGCTGGGAGAGATTAAACAGCGCCCCGCCGCGGACGCTCCAGATAAGGCTAACAGGCCGAGTCCCCGGCGCGACACTTGTTTTGTTCCGACCCGCGGGATCGTGACTGCAAAGTCCGCCTCTCCGGCGCTGGGTTCACGTAGCACGGGTCCCCAGTTCGAGTCCAGGCAGACTCACGTGAGTGTTGTTCACATTTACCGTTGCGTTCGTTTTGAACTGTCGTTTCAAAGGGGAGCGAAAATCAAGTGGAAGTATTTATCATACACAAGCCAGTTGGCTATTATGAATTACACTACTACCACATTGGACCTAGAGCGAGGTACAGTAAATCTATCTGAACTAAAAATCTGGGCTAGTAGACATGGTTCACAGCAACAGACAGAATTAACCAACAAAAATATCCTCTTCACGAGATACCATGTTATGAAATTCATTTGACTTTTGTGGCGTTTGTCCAATTTTCATTTAAACCAATGCTGCCTAATCCCAGGCCAGCGGTTCACAGAATGGCCCGCCAGCGCATTTTAATTTTTCCGCAAACAACAGCGGTTTAGAATATGCTAGCTCAAAAAACTCTGCAAAGGTCTGGTTGATGGATTTTACTTTTTTATTGTGATTGAATTGTCATACTTATATCCTTGTTATATTTAAATATCTATTGTAACTATAGACAAGTATTATCCCGCAGGCTAACTTAGAATCGAAACTGTGGCTCGCAGGCTAACTTTGAATCTGAATTGTGACCCACCTCTAAAATTGGTGGGACAGCCTTGTTTTAAACTAGCAATAAATCGGATATTTGATATGTTGATGAAAATAACTCAGGTTTTAATATATTTTGTTCGATTCGTGCAGTATTGACGGATTTAAGTGTTTATTTAATTGAGTATATATTGATTTGTCATAGTACGTACTTTTCTCCAAAACAAATTAAATGCTAGATTTTCTCTGTACACTTTTTTATATTTAGAGCTTTACGAATCATCTTCTAAATCGGGAGACGATTCGAAAAAGTATTCGGTCATGGGTTTTGAAGGAAGTATCTCAGCCTTCGTCTGGAGTACTTCCCGTTCAATATTATTGCAAAAATCGTAGTAATGGAGCCTAAAACCGGAAGATTGTAGCGTTTATTGTCCAGGCGGATGATTAGACGTTTGTCGGCCTCATTGTTGTTACAGGAGCCCAATGTAGGTCGCAGCACTGTCGACCGCAGAAAACCTTTGCCTGATACCGGTTCCCCATGTTTACGATGTAAACGAATGGTGCTCTCCAAAACGAGACGAATTACTGCCTCTGATGCTTGAAAGCAGATGGAAAGTTTGCTCTGGAGTTGTATAATAAGACAGTGAGATTTTACTAAGAAGTGACGCTATGTCCGCTTCAATAACGTGGAAGTCAAAAACAGTTTACTTACAGATGCAGTAAACATTTCCATCATGACGGCCAACCTTTGTTTGCTTTAATCAGAGTTTACGATGTCTTCGATGCCAGTCCGACCGTGTGAACGAGATACCAAAGTAATAAGCTACTACACTTGATTTTAAAACGTAAAATAACATTTCCAACAGATTGATTAACATAGACTTCCTTTCAGACTTCACAGAACTGAGCCCGTTGTTTACTTCAGGATTCGAAAGTCTATCAATGCCGAGCAGTGTTATGCAATATACCGGTTTAACAGCTTCATCTGCAACAGACTCAGCAATTATGGGTTGTGCAATGCACACCAGAACTACCCGTTCACTCATAGTAACAAAACCTAAACATACGTCTGTATAAGCAGCGTATAGCATTTATCCGTGCCAACGTGCTCTTGTCACACTAACTAGAACAAGAGTACCCGGACAGAGCGGTTAACGCTCTTGCCTCACATATGGGAGGAGTTGGGTTTGAATCCCCGTGCGGCCATCGAGATCTGGATTTTCTCATATCATTACATGTGAATGTCGGGATGGTTCCTTTAAAAGGCCATGGTCGAATTCCTTCCAGTTCCTTGCCCCCAGTCCCATCTCACCTTAATGACATCGACGTCGTAAAAAGTTATTAAAACGGTGTCTTTCTGAAGACTAGGCATGAATGGGTTGGCACCTGGTGTCCACGCTCTCCCTTCATTCATCTCTCATCCACAACACAACCTGTGTCGCACTTCCAGCAACACTAACGAACACTGTCACACTGGGGAAGACAACGAGAAACCGCAGCAGGTCATCTTCCCAGACATTCCCACGGACGGCTAAACATCAACCAAGGGAAACACCTACACTCTAACCACGGGCAAGGCATTCAAATACGAAGTTTTGTATGGTTCATAGCTTCTGATATTAGGTTAATATAGTTGATAGTTTAGGAGAGAGCGATAAATATTATTTTTTAGTGTATTTTCGGATGATTGTAAACAGTTTCCCTTTGCCAGAACTTCATAAATTTCCGGAGGAACAAAATGCTGAACATTGTCCAAATCAAAACAATTATGTCTGATAATTAATTTTTATATAGTTTTAATATATTAGTTTTAATATATATATATATATATATATATATATATATATATTTTAAAAAGAGGCAGAATTTCAGTTACAGCAATAGAGCAAATCCAATTTTAAGTACATAAGCATCATCGTGAACGTCTAAGGACCAAAAAAATTACTGATAATAATTTTAGAATTTTGCTGACGTCAATTATTATACTGTATACCGTCAATTCTGAAGATATGTACTACCTGCCTCGTGCACCTGTTTAAATGACTGGAGCTTCCAAAGGTAACTCGTATCGAGTGTACATTGTACCGCGTTGCTCCACAATCGAACTCGTCACTCACGTCGAGTTTCGAGACTGGATTTCTTTGTTTTCTTCCGTTTCGCTGAACCATTGTTCACGGCTCTTGTTCTGAGTTCGACAGCTCTGTTGACGAGAAGCCGGATAAACCATGCACGCGAAAGATTCGGACAGGTTTCAGAACAGAGCAGCACAGGAAATACAGATACAAAGCTAGTAAAGGGCTTAGATCTATTTAAAAATTTCTAGGTGTCCGAAGTCGAGAAGAACAACTGTGAAAGTGTTGCATAACAGTATGTCTTCATGTTTGATATAACATGATGAAAATGCATGGAAGATTCTCAAATCATAACACTTTAACCAATGATCGTAATTATAATTCTTCGTAATTTATTTTGCATATAAAGTAAAGGAAATACATACTGAACAAAGAAACAATTCTTCCGTGCTTTTATTCTGCAGCTGATTTTCATACAGATTAATTCTATATTATGAAATTGACCAAACAAATTGTAAGTAATAAATTTTTAACTTCAAAGAACTCTTTCAGCATTAATAGTTCCATTCAAATAAGTCTAAAAATTAAATTAAATCTTCGCAGGTTATCCGCCGGATAATATCTTTATTAAACATAACTTCTTTAATATACAGCGTTTCGGCAGCAACTTCCACTGCCTTCGTCGGGTAAGCTGTCATAATGAAGCTAAGACTGTGAAGTCAGCGGAGTTTGTTGCCGAAACGTTGTATGTTAAAGAAATTATGTTTAATGAAGATATTATCCGGCAGGTAACCTGCGAAGATTTCGTTTCATTTATACGCCGGGAAAATTGAATTCTCACAAGTCTAAAAATGTCAGTTTTTCGTAGTTTTATGTGTGAAATATGCGACAGGGATATATGACTGCCACTTATTTTAAGAAACATTTGAAGATTAATAAAGGGATTAGTGCAAAGTGCAATTTACAAATAAGCTTACACTAAAAGCGCAGGTACACGTTTTAATTTACTTCGAGGGACAGTGTCGCGAAGTATTTCCATTCCTAATTACACGTTTTTACGTGGAAGCTATGTGGAGTAATCTGGAAGTAATGGGAAACGGGGAGCTCTGAAAACTCTATTCGCGCGGAAACGTTTAACCCATTAAACTTTGAAAGTTGTCTCCCTTTATACGATAATGAACCTGGCACTATTTGGAGCATACCAAGTGGGTAAAAATTTATGGCTGCTCAATCCTCGGATTTTCAAATACTCATATTGCTTCTTTCTTACGTGATATACTGTGTAACACGTTTGTTTAACTTTTTTTACATTTTAGTCGCTGTGATGTTGATAAAATAATGCAAAAACTATGTACATTATATGTGATACATCTGCTTTAACGCTATGGGTCGAGAAAGATCAAAAATTATCGGTAATGGTTTATCCAACGCTGATCGAGAGAACAAATGCGAAGGTTAGGGCTCGTCCATAAACCACGTGGCTTGGTCTAGGGGGGAGGGCGTAGAAAGCTACGCTGGGTTACGTGAGGCTGCTTACGGTTTCAATCATATTATTCGTCGAGATTAAAATAAGATACAGAACACAAAACAGCATTTGAATATTTATTTCCATCATTTAATTATCTCCGTATATAATTTGCGATAGTCTGACAAGAGAAAACAGTACAAAACATCTTCTGTAATCAACTACGTACCACGCGGGACTGGGGTGGAGGGGTTTAGAGGCAAAAGCCACGTCGGGCTACGCTACATGGAAAAGGGGGGGGGAGGGATTCAGAGGATGTCACAATGGGGTTATATAGTTTATGGACGCTCCCTTAACACATTGTTCGACTCGTAGAGAAATTCAGCTCCCCGCATAGTCCCAGGCCGCTGCTGTCGACAGAGAAGAATCGAACCAATAAGTCCATGCAAACGAATACAAGAACTCTCGCGACAGGGAGATGGCTACAGAGGGGCCATATGGTATAGAACGTCGACGAAAATGCCAGGTAACTACGAGAAATTTACCTATCCCACACTCCCCATAAAGGCAGAGGTAACGTTTAAGTGTGAGATGAAGAACGCAGACAACGACGATCTCGCCCAAAGCTACTGTCAACGAGTCAGCATCGTGACTATCGCACAAGTGACAGTCGATGCTCTATGTCTCGCATAAAAACCGAATACTGTCAGCCAACAGCCACTCTCGCCGAGCGAATAAGCGATAAATCGACTCCAGGGGAAAGCAAAACAGTCGGCTGTCTAGGTCCAGCTAATTGTGGAAGTAGTAGATCTCCGAATAATATGCGGGGGAGTTAACAACTCAGTGCCGATTTACTGGACTAGCAGTCGCGATGACGTAAGCACTGTTACCTGCCTGCGTCCGAGAGCCAAGAGCCGCATATTAGAGCCGGAGAAAGTGTCTTTAAAAGAGGAATGACGCAGCGATCAGCTGATCACAGCTAGACCTCGAGGGCAACCCCAACACACTGTCTGGGAAAAAAAAAAAAAAAAAACTCACAGAATGGGAAGATGAAACGAAATGAAACTTCTCAGGATGAGAGGGCATACAATGAGTGCTGGCAGTGGTTGAGGGAACTCTGACAGCACAACAGTACCTCACTGACATCCTGCATCCTCATGTTTAACCTTTCGCGTGACAGTATCGTGGTTACATTTTTCAACACGACAACGGCACGTGACTCTATGAACTATCTGCTGCGGCCAGCAAGATCCACAGATATATCCCCGATAGGACATGTATGAGACCAGCGCGGACGTCAGTTCCGTCCCAGTGTCAATATCCAGCAAATTAAGGACCAGCTACAACAGTTGTGGTCCAGCTTGTCTCAGGAGAGGATACAGCGGCTTTGTTCCCAACCTAATCAGTGAACGCATCCAGGCAAAGGAGGGTGCAACGCCTAATGATTAGTGGACTCATAGTGCCAAGTTCTTTGTAAATTTGACTAGATTTTCTAATCTCTGAAATAATATATACTTTCTCAACCTTAGAAGTTTCATTTCGTTTCTCACTTCTCCTACTTTTTGTCACCCATTGTAGTTGCTAGTTAGCCAATAAATTTAACTATTATCTTATACGGTATGTAAATTTTTTGCATGCTGATTTCAATTTTATTCAACAGAAATAATTATTTGTCAGTTAATAAATAAATTAATCGCATCTTCAATTTACATATTAGTTAATAAGATACTATCAAAATGAACAGCTAAAAGCATGCCACTATTACTAATTACAGACTTTTTATTAATTTCCTCATATTATATTTCGGAATTGAGGTAGATCAATTTTTTTAGTTGAACCTTCTATGGCTGTTTGCTGAAGATTCAAAGACAGAAATCCTTCGTTTCACTTTGAAAGGGCCTGAAGACATTGATAGTAACACATGATCTTCCTACTAAACGGTGTTTCCGATATCCATCATAATCGCGTCGTGCGCTAGTGTAGGGCTACTTGCAGGGATGTTCATCTTTTTTTATTTTTAAAGCATATTTATTATTTTACCTACAGAATAGAGAGCATAGAAGAAAAGTATACTGGCTATAAGGAAGTATTTTAAATCTCTTACTTCAAAATTTTGTGTAGCAGGAAAAATTTAGTTAAAACAACGGTACCGGGTTTCAGGAATAAGAGAATAGGAAAAAAATTAGGAATTAGAATAAATTACCGAAATATATTCGAAACAATTTAATTCAAATACTGAAACAATTTGAATTAAATATTTGTGTAATCGAAACGTAGTAGAGAAATTTCAACCAGAACATACACAAAATTATATTTCATTTCGGATAAACTCTAAGCATTAACTCTAACTCATGTTTGAAATGGCTAATACCGATGAATGTTCGTTACTCTACATGAATAGGGGAAAGAGAAACTGCGTCTCGTTTCTCAAGTAAAGTATTCTCTCTGGCGTTACTCAAATGGACAAAACACAATTAATAAGCTGTTGTAGGTATAAAAATGATAATTTATTATCTATAGCCCATAATGACCTTCGTTTTTGCTTACAAAGGAGGTAATGATCTACATTGTTTGAATTTGGTGAGTTCTAGTTCAAGAATTTGTGTGACACAAAGTGTACGTTATTCTTCTCTTGTTTATGTCATAAACCATATGTCACTGTTTGATCTTGGAAATATACACACAAACCGTTTGGAAGCTAAGCCTAGCCAAGGACTCTTAATCCACAAAATCCTTGTTGAATGCGTCAGGATTTTAGCTATCATTTATTTGGCCTACTGCTGTTATTGATCGGACTCATCAAGAACGTTCTATTCTAAGGGATGTTGTTGAGTAACATCATCTGTCTGCAAGACATTTAAGCTTCTTGCTGTTGCAGTTTGATGCTACTATATTCTCCATATCCGCGTTTCTGAGGCAGGAATGAAGAACATCAAAAACAACTGCGATTACGGAGCAGGTGTTAAAAAGAAGCCCAAAGATTCGCCAACAGCAAGATCCGAGAATTGTATTACGGAAGTCCATCTTCAGTCTGCAAAGAATCATTACAAGCTTGTTCCTAATAATTAGAAAACAGAAATATAATTTCAGTGAAATTTCGCCAGCATCGAACGGCGTGAAAGTCGTTCGAGGCTGATATATCGTAGTTGGCAGAAACTGTACCGCACAATGAAAGTGTATATACGCTGAAGGTGTATTTACACTCTGTAAAGTTGCGTACAAAACGACACTACTTCCAGAATGAACTTGCATATCTGTTTACACAGAGGAAGGGGCGCAAGTTAATGAAGAACATTTCCTTCTGAGAGAAGTGTCGTTTCAACTCTCAGAAAAATTCCACACCTAATACACGTTCACTTGTATAGCTACCGCAACAGTCGATAATATCAACTAGGTAGTGAAACATTTCGACCTATCGACGCCCAGAAAATGTACTGTTATCGTATCTGCAATATATGTACATCACAAGTTTCTAACTGATCGCAAAAGTCAGTTTTATGAGCCCCCTGTCCTTCAATGTTTTTGATAATGATGGCAGAAGTTGCTAACAGCGCATCCTCAGAATGGCAGCCTCAGGTTTATTGCAGTTAGACATCTCGTAATTTATAATGCTAAAGGTGTAAGGGAAGAATTTGCAGATTTCTTCGTTTACACACAAGGCAGTACAAGAGCATTTAAATATAATAACAAACTTGTTATTTTGTAAAAATAAACAAGTTATTTCAACTGAACTTTTTATTTAAACCTCAAAAAACACCATATTGTCATTGGTTAAAGGTTCCGAATAGCTACAGAATATAAACTTTACTGCACAGAAATCTCCCATCTACTCTGACTTTGTTTTATTTCCGAAAGAAATTGTATTCTCAAATTGTGCAGTTTTCTGCTTAGTTCAATGGTGTTGGTATTAAATTATGTAGCCAATTCCTGTAGAGCACTTTGCTTTTTAATTCTGTTACGGTATGATTTACTTTTCACGTCCCACAGTTCTGTTAAAACTTCACTCTCTGAAATTAAAGCAAATACTTCACTTTTACCCAACGACTGATTTTCGCCTGACATTTTCTCTCTGAATGTGTTGGACAAAGTTTCGGCGCGTTGGAAGCTAAACTATACTCTCTGAGGAAAGCCAACTGACTACACTAAAAGAAAACCTGGAGTCTGACACATATTGCACAACAATTCAAAAGTATCAAGGATTTGCTCTGAGATACCAACACTGAGATCAATTCGCGCAGTAGGTTTTGTTTATTGTCAGTGTATATGAGGCTAGGAACTCGCCTGACATGAACAACGAACAATTGTCGGTAGTCCGTTAACGGAAATAATAGCAGGTGAATCAACTCTTTGTTCTCATTCTTGGTAGGAAAGGTTCATAGCAGCTTTTGAATACCTCGGGAAACGAGGTCACCTTCCTCATTTATGATAGCGCTACGTGATTACGGAGTTACTTAGTCACACAGCCAACCTTGGAGGTGGCAGTTCTGAGTAAGTGAAGTTACAGAACATTTCTTGGCACCAACAACGGAAGAGTGTTTTAAAAATTATCGTGTTGTGTGATCGGTTGATACCGATTGCAGATAGAGTATCTCAAAGCAAATATACAATGGACTTAGAAGTAAAAAAATCCACCGAAGGAACGAATTCACATTTACGAAGTCAGAATATGAGTAGGACAACGTGCGGAATAGCAAACGAGAAACTGTATCCTTTATTGGCAGTCGAACCAGACTAATAACATCATGAATACACTGTTCTACTGCATGCTCCGAATTTATGGCTTCTGTTTACTCCCATACATTGCGTGAAAGTGGTGGCAATTGTTTAAATTAAGAAATCTGTACCGTCAAGTGGTTAGGTGAGTGTTAAGTGGGACGTTCAGGATGAGGCAGAATTGATTGGCGAACCAGGTATTTGCACAGGAATTTGGCGGAATTATTCATCAAAACAGAACATGATAACAAATGGAGCTAGAATACCACAGTTAAGAGGAAGCCAGCAAATTTACTGCTTTAAGACGTCGTAAGCAATCTCATGTGAAAAACGCTTGTATTAAATGTAAAAAAAATCTCTATTCCACCCGCCATCAAATTGTTACAATACTTTATGGAACATCTACAACAGTGTCGTCTGAACGACAGATTGCAGTAAAAGGGAAAATTAAGGAAACATCTTTGCTTTTGCTCTGAAAAGGTTTTATGAGCCCAAAGTGGCGTGGCCAAATATTAAGAATATCCTGCCGCTGTGTGCTATATTAGATGCTCCTGCCTGCGATGACCGCTCTTGACACAACCAGCGGCTGCAGAGGACAAAACTCAAATTCAAGAGGATAATTAATTGTCTTACAGTTTTAAAATCTTGGTTAGAATGAATAAACTTTCCTAGATCTGGAGAGAGTTATCTTGAATTATTTGTAACAACGCAGTTACCTGAACTGTACTAGGAGTAAAAAACCAGAATGTAATAATGACTTTCCTCCATCTAAAAGTAGAATACTTTTATGTGTATTAACTAAATATTGTTGGTTGATATTTATCGTTTGTTCCACAATCAAAATTCTACATCTACTTTCGTTTCTTTTATATTGTTCTTGGAATCCATAGATCATGTTTATTTTATCTATTTGTGATCACAGTAATATCATCTACAGTGTCACCACATTGGACACGAGCAAATGCGGGGACAATCCAAAATTTGTAT
Organism: Vandiemenella viatica; assembly: GCA_031002005.1. Taxonomy (NCBI): domain Eukaryota; kingdom Metazoa; phylum Arthropoda; class Insecta; order Orthoptera; family Morabidae; genus Vandiemenella; species Vandiemenella viatica. The sequence goes on along the minus strand of JARYHS010008075.1, from coordinate 121,602,292 downwards.
CTCATAAACTGCATTTTCTGTAATCAGGTTAACGTGGAACACACAGAAGAGATATTACCGGACTCACATAGAACTGGCAACACCAACCGTCTACTCCTCATCCATGCCCCGTGATAGGTAGAGGCCAACAGAACTGTGACAAAAAATATTAGACCCCTGCAAAAAGGTAGAAGAGCGATAGGATATCTCAGCAATTGGGGAAATATTGGTGCATCTGATTCTATAGTAATATCGTATGAGTTTTGCAGGGAAGATACTGCATACTACAAATTCCAACTATTGAGGTAGTGCCGGAAGAACCTATGACGAGTCAGCTGAAGATTTCCTCCAAGGTGTGCTCTCCTTGAGCTATTGGCGTAGCGCACTTGTCGCGCCGAAAATTTCCTCTGGGTTTGTTCTCCGCTGTGGGTCCCAGGAGAGAAGAGTTGTCTCAAGGGACAGACGTACGGATACCAGATGGGAACAGTTGCTGTGCATACACACAACAGCATTTTAATCAACACACTCCAAACATCTCTGCGCTATATGCGTCACGTATAGAATTAACAGTTTATTGGCAAACACACTTAATCGATTACATTGTTTTGCATAGTTGAAAATAATTCTTTTCAGCTAATGTGCTGGAAATACTGTAATTCCCAATATGACTGACATAATCTTCAAAAATTGAAATTGAATACAAAATGTCAATTGAAAAGAAAGTAATAAATCAAGGATAGAATGAAACATTTTAAGCTAAATTATTATTTATACCACGTAAATACAGGGCGTTCGCCGGGAAACGCAACCCACTGTTAGCGCTACAAGGAAGAAACTGTTCCCGGCGAGCGAGCGGTCCGCTTCCGGCATTGTTCGACCGTCGGCCGCGGACTATTTCATAATAATTACGCTTCATAAACTTCATAAACTTGTATGTGCTAAGCATTTAAATGTGACGTAATTCATTAGCTTACCTTATAAAAGATGCTGGAAGTGTTGACCCTCTTGTGTAATGCACATTTCACATCTTCTGAACATATTTCGAGACACACGCTGCCCTAACTGACTTAATGATTTTTTGGGTGACTGTTCTAGTCGAAAAGCGATATCGTCAATTTTCTCCTCTGTGAGAATACGGTTGACCGACAGTCTCTTTTCTGTTAAAAAATGAACCGGTTTCTCTTACTTTTTTAACCAGACGCAGAATTGTTGATTTAGCTGGCAGTAAAGCGCCAGGATATTCGCGACGAAATTTACTGCGACACTTTTTAAACGACTTCTTCTTCACATATGTATCGTAGAGAAATATTCTTTGTTGCAAACTGTAACGTACCATAATTTTACTCACACTCAAACACGGTACAGATTAATAAGAGTATGAAGCCCCAAACCAGCCAAACCGCAAAGAAACGTTTATTCACAACACTGATTAATAAGAGACTGAAGTCACAAACTAGCTACAATGCAAAGAAACCGTTCTTAACAATTTAAGGGTCCCATTATACTGCGTCACTGCACTGTTGGTGCAGCGGAGGTGTTAAACAGTGCGGTGATTCTCGGTGCCGTGTGGCGGGAGTTGCTGGCTGGACTGACCGAGCAAGTTGCCGACGGCAACAGACTGGGAGGGTAACGTTTTCCGGCGAACGCCCTGTATAAACTGCCTGCGAGAGATATCAGCCAATTGTGAAACTTTTCACATCTATGCAAACATGAATCAAAAGCTAACAAACAGAATTCAACGGTGGAAGACACGAGAAAATTTTATACAGTTAATACAACAGGAAAGCCTCCATATATTCATCAGAATTTAATTTAATTTAATTGTGATGGGACGCACACTCTGGAGGCAATTTCGCTTCACACCTATTTTTACCCTTTTCTGTACCAGCCTCTTTCTGCCCTCTACGAATTTCAACTGAAAATACTTTTAGCGTTTTTTGGTTCATTATTCATCTCTCGTGGTAATTTATTCCAATCACTGACCCCCTTACCAACTGGAAAAATCTTCCTAACTTATTATACATGAAATCCAGTGCCACCTTGTAGTAATGGTCATCTTTTTCTTTCCATTCACCTGTCTTAATTCTTCCACCAATATGTTTCTACACCTCATCACCAATATACACCATGGACATTCCCATGACTCTCTTCACCGTCCTCCTGTCTTCTAGCTCCTCTATCATATCAGTTACTGATTGTGTTCTCCAGTAATTTCCAGAGACATATTTATCAGCCCTTCATTGCACCCTCTCCGACTGCTCTGTTTGATACTCAACATATCCAAGCAGTAGTCTAACAATAGTTTTGTAACTCAGTTCCCTCATTTCACTGGTACGTCCCCTTATCACTCTGCAAAAAATGAAGGAATTTCATATCTTTTCCTTATACCTGTCAAATGTGTCCTACCCAGTTGGGTTTGTTAACAAATGTTAGGCCAAGTTATTTACATTTCAGGTATTCAACAAATAATTCGTTCCCCTCCTTATAATCACAATCAACCTTCAGGTTTTTGTCTATGTACCTAATAAGCTGACTCTTCTTCATCTCATGTTGATCTAACCAGTTAGATATCCTGTCCAGATCACCCTACAGACGTATACTGTTTTGATCCTTTTGTATAGCATTATGTTGTCTGTAAAAAAAAAAAAAAAAACCTTCTGATAGTAGACTATCCACACAATCATTCGTTAGAATAATGAATAGCAATGGTCCCAATATAATACCCTTTGAGATTCCCATTTTAACTTTAACTTTTATTTGTTTTTGTTTGATCCTGCATTTCCTATCTAACTATTTTCGTCCTACCTTAAAAAAAAATTCTAACCAGCAAATCACTTTTCCATCCCGTCCAGTAGTTTTTACTTTATTTACCACAGTTTTATGGCTCGTTCTGTCAAAAGATTTTGAAGGATCTAGTGCCATGTTATCAGTTTGGCCTCCCTTGCCCATTTCATTCGAAATATCTTGCATATAGTCTATTGAGATCCTCATGAATATCCTCGTCTAAAGCTTTGTTGTCGATTTGTAAACCATTTACTTTCCTCACAAACTTTTTTTTATGTGGTTGCATATCAATCTCTCTGTTAATTTACACCGCCACCCAACACAGAAATGGTTTATGTCATGAGATGACACACAAAATATTTTTAATTCAGTTTCTTATAATAGAGGCCAAAACCGTAAATTCTGGAAAATTTGTCTGTCCATAAATCTAAAGTTCTGTTTTCACCGTAACTACAATTGATGATAGCTTGCATTAGCAGTTATCATATAGGATACCTTTTATCCTGATAAGTTCCACTGTCCCTGATAACACAGAAAGTGAATCATAAATTTTTTAGTTTTTTTCGGCTGTGCCACATGAATCAAACAAAAGTTAGCGAACAGATTTCAATAAAACTTATGTATGGCGACGGTTTAACACATAAATGTCTTTTCATCTAAGAAGCTACACTGTTCCCAATGTCAAAGTCCAAAGCCGTATATCTGTCTCTAAACGCATCAAGGTAGAACAGATGAATTTCATAGTTCCCCAAAAAAATCATGGTTCGCATGTTAATGAAATATGAGTTATAAGTTTCAAAAAATTGGGCGCTCATAAGTTCTCACAGTTAATGTCATAAAATTTGTACAAGCAAAAAAAAAAAAAAATGTTGTGGTTGTTTTTTTAACTATGTACAGGTATATGTAATTATCTTACCTTGACGTTCATGAAATTTTTTTATTAAGTCTCGAAAAAGTGGTAAAATCAGTCTTTTATACGCCGTCACAGCGTGTACATGTGGTTCAAATTACAATAAACTGATTTTAATACAAATTTTAAGGATTTTATGTGCACGCGCCTGGTAGCTCTTTTTTAAATGATGTTTACAAACAAGCTTTGTGAACAGTACTGATGTGTACATTTGGGTCATCGCAAGCATAAAATCTAACAACATAATAGAAGTATGAAGGTATGTTTGAAATAAATTAAGTGTACCAACGCCATTAAAATATTTTCTTACAACCTTCAGAAGGAAAGGATTAGAAACGAGAAATATGGATAAAGAAGACTACCATCCTTCTTTATCACGCGTCCCCGACATTTCTTTGATAGTTTAGCAGTGAATTATCAGCAGAAATCTCATATTCCAAATGAACGAAGTATCCGTATCACATAAGGGATTAACTGAGGTGTTAGAAAAAGCACAGGTAACAGCCGCTATATTCGGAAGCGTCACTGAAATGATACATATATTGGGCTAGGAGTGTCTGGCAGAAAGACGACATAAGTTCCGTTTGAATTTATTAGAGAATAATCGAATACCTTCTTTCATTTACAATGACGGTGTAATACTTGTCCAACGACCTATTTAGGTCGCAATGACAGAAGATATATGATTAGAGAAATAAGATGCCGCACTGATGCTTATGTGTATTCTTTTTCCTTTTCCCCTTGCTATTCGGGATTGGAATACACTATTAAATATTAGTTTTCGTGTAAAGCACCAACTATATTTGCGATTGAGAAGTATAGAAAGAAGTCGCGGGGGAAGCTAGAAGTGGATATAATACGCTTTAAGATACGTTAAAGGTGTCCTACCAAGCACGGAGATGGGATAACAAACAGTGTCTATATAAATAATTTATCAACAGATGATATAAAAACTAACTGCGAGGGAAATAAAGCCTGAGCGATCTGTATAGCATTATGGAGACTTCCACACGCTATCCATCTGTCTGCCACTGTTCGATTAGTTTTCAAAATTTCAAGTGAGCGCAACTTAAAACCGTTACCCGTAACACCCCCAACTCACAGTGTACTCGCTCGTTTCTTGTGTGTCTGATCGTGTTTACGACCTCTGTGGGTTTCCGTATTCTAAATTGCTCCCTCGGCGGCCCGTCTCAGCCTTTGGGGGAGATCAAAGTGTCTCTCGACGAGGCAGGACGCGAGCTGTCGGAAATCCGTGAGGCCCGCCACCTCGCTTTCACTTTCGATCTGGCCCAGAGACCACGCCCTCGTCTCCTGCGGCAGGTCGCCGATAACGGGCGACCCATAACATCTAATGCAGCATATTCACTGCTCGCAACTGGACGTGATTGCCTTTGGTTGACAGTTCACAGATTTTTGATAAATATATCTCTTAAATGCCGCCTAGAATTAATTACTGACATTTTGTTCAAAAATATCGCAAAATAATGAATGTGATAAATTTCTCCGGTTACATTGATTAGCCATGTCTGAGGAATAATCGGTGTGTCATTGTAATTGGACGGGAAATCATAGAAAAAATGGAAAATAGTCAATCGAGAAATTGGAGCGAGTGTGATGGGTGAGCTGTAACGCTCCGCCTCGCATTCGCTATGATGTGGGTTTCTCCTTCCAAAGGCTATTGCCAAATTCCTAGCCCTCATATTGGCTGCTAAGTTTTGGCCGTGTGAAATTAAATTTCCAGAGCCTTGTAGAGACGTCAAAGAAGAATCGACTGCTGCTCGAAAGATGATACGAAAGAAAATTAATTTCCGTAGCAATGAATCATGTCCTTTGTACTTTCACGTATCTGTCTTGATTTAGATTTTGAGAGAGTAGTTTATGGTCCCACGACTCACTTCGAGACGAAGTTTAATACATTGAAGGCATGAAATGTTGGGAAGTTTCATAATCTCGTATGAATATTGTTGAATCCAGCTCCAATAGGCGTCATTGCGGGAAAATCTGAGACGAATGTTTATTCAGCTTGGTGTTTTTAAACTTACAATGTTTTCGCCATTTATTTATTTATCGTATGATTAACAAGGTACACAACAGGAAATGTACAGTACATATCACAAGCTTGTACAGTTTCATATCTCGAGATCTAATGTTTTAATCCAGTCAACTGCACTGATCGACGCATCATGTAATTCTGCCATTGTTCCCTTGTAGGCCCGAAGAGGACAGTCAGAAACGATGTGATTGATTGTCTGTAAGGTGGCTCCACAGTCACAATTTGCAGAATCTACCCAGACCCATTTGTATAGTAAGTAGGCGCATCTGCCTTGTCCTGTTCGAATTCGATTGATGATTCTCCACTGCCACCTGGGGAGATTGAAACCTTGTAACCTGACTGAAGGATCCTCAACTAGATTTTTATTGGCTACTGATGACTGCTCCCATTGAGTTGTCCACAGCTTATTGACGTTAAAAGAGGACTCTGTAATGTTGATTGCAGTGCGCCATGGTGTTTTTCTTGGTTTCAAGCGTTGATTTTCACCATTCCAATAATAGGATAGCCGGCATAGCTTCAGTAATTAGTCATCAACATTCTGTAATATGCCGTAACTAAGATTCCAAGACTTAGCTCTTCTCCATGAATAATTTTTCTCATCAGGATAAAAGATACATGGTTAATTACCTCCAACAAGTAAGTGTTACAACATGATACAATTGCACTGTTGAACAGTGGTGGATGTATTAGTCAATTACTTCTTCTTCTCATTTCAGTCATCAAAGTTTCTCCCGACCAAAACTGTGTAAAAGATTTAAAAAACCGTCCTGAATAAACTGAACAGTTAGTGATTTTTTTTTAAATCTAATTGCACAATAAAAAATATGTTGCTTGTCTTATTTTTCTCCATAGCCCCGAAAAGATTCGCTTTATTGCGAGTCATTCCTGCCTTCACTCTGTTCAGAGTCCTACAGTGATTGGAGGGAAGGTGCTTTGCTAGTTGGAGTTTCTCGTGGAATTTCCGGATGCAAGTGTATTCTTGAACCTCCTCCTCCTCCATAAACTCTTCATAACTGCAAATACAGATGAATATAGTCGATTACATATTTTGTACCACCTCTGTACTGCACTTGTTCTAACAATACAAATTTTCAATAAGCGTAAGAGATATATCTATGCGATTATTCATTGACAAATATTAATGAACTTTTGGCAGGCGCAGTTACAGCTGATTTAGTCAATATTTAACATCGGTATTCAGTTACTACTTATCAGGTGAGAACAACATGCTGGACAGTGACGCGAATAGTTGTATCTCAAGTTGATTTTAACAAGAACATAAGGGGTCCTACTATAAAACGTGGCTTAGCTCAACACAGGAGGTTTATCAAGGAAAATGAATACACCAAGTAAAAAAAAAAAATATCTTGACAAAATACTGGATCAGCGATTCACTGATTATTTAACATATTATCATACATAGTTACAATGAAGTTTTTATTTTGTATCGATATAAAATAAGCGATCATATTGTCAATTTCCTAGTTTAAAATACCAAATATCACTTTATCTCTCTTATCTGTATTTTAATTTCTTGAAGATTATTTTATCCATGTATCCTTGAAGCAAAAAATGAAAAGTACCCCCATTATTTCAGATTTGGGATTTCAAATTATCTGCACGTGTTAAAATGTCAAGAAGTATTTCGTCGTCTTATGTTCATTATATCTCTCATCAGTATACTTCAACAGAACACTGCATCAACTAGTATAGATCTAGTGTAAATATTTCTCGTAAACTGACAGATGAATAATCCTTCACCTCATCGCAACACTTTTTCGTGACTAACGAATGAAACAATGTTTTCAATAAATTTTTTCATGCTTGCTTCCTTAATGTGATCGCGGATAAATATTACAGTAGAATCTTTAAACAAAGCTATTTCAATGCAATTGCAGAAATTCATTGCTTGTGGAGTAAGCTGACTCGATCGGTGGTTCGTATGTTCTAACGCTATAGCTACATCTTGAGTAACGTTATTTGTACATATAATCGTAATCATTTCTAAATTTTACACAGTTTGTACTTGTGTTTGAGGTGAACCTTAGAAGCAATGACTGACAGATCAGAAGCTTCAGTTTGACTTAAATTCGCTAATGCTCAAGCATATGGAATAGCTCTGATGACCGTATGTCTAGCAACAAGAGCACCAAATACTATGCCATACATAACTCACAAAGAAATAGAACAAACAGAGCATCGGTTTTCGTTCTAATGCGAACGAAAGTTACCCTTACTTTCACCAGCTAAGATGGTATCCTCTAAGACTATATTGTCCCTGTATCCAGCACTGTAGGAACATACAGTACTGTGGGTATGAACTGTATTCGCTGGTATTATCACAGTGAATTACGCCCATGACGATAGCTTTACAGTTGTTTAAGAAAAATGATATGCCTAATATCAACAAAGCAGGACATCCTTGCATTTCTTCGCAAAATAGCGTGTTCAGAACTCGAAAGGAAGGCTGTTGTAATATAACTGTGCAGGGAGCTTAACATCTGCACGAAAAATAACACGAATTCGGCTACTCAACTGCTGAAAAGACAGAACTGGATCAGCAAACATCAACTTGTGTGTGAAACTTACTGCTTGGGGTAAACAATTCGCAAAACTGTTACTGCTTAGTCTAGTAGGATGTGTGGTTCACCGAATCGGTTCAAATTATTCTTACAAAAGTAGATCACCGCTAAGCAAATACCCGTTGTTAATATCGAAGTGTTTTTAATCTCTCAAAATCAAGTGACCATCCACTTTGGGTTAAATTTGGAGGTCTGGTTTTAAGGCCAAATGCCCTTGCTGACGACAAGCATTTTATACCACGTATTAATGGAGGAAGTGAAGTGTTACCATTTATGCGCGAAATGTGTAATTTTGCGCGTGGTAGGGGTAGTTTTGTTTTTGAAATGTGTATTTTATGAGGCGGATATCAGGGATATTCCCGGCATTCGTCTTGATGGCTGCGGAAATCCGCCTAAGAACCGCAGTCAGGACGAGCGCAACGCGGGTGCCTTGGCTCGTGCTCCGTCCCGTCGATTCTCTCCGATATATTCACCCTACTGTTATGTTTTAAAAATACCAGTTCATCTCATAATTCTTGTAGTTGTTGATGATAATGATGATTTCTCTATTTGAATGTCGAGGACACGGCACGGCGCCGCCAAGACATTCGCTCAGTTGCTAGTGCCTGCTTCTGCGTGGTCATTAGAGGCGGGGTGGGATGGGGGACCAGGAACTGGAAGGAACTCGGCCATGGTCTTTTGAAGGAAGCATCCCGGCATTCGCCCGGAGTGATTTGGGAAACCATGGAAAACCCAAATCTGGATTCTCGGACGGGGATTCGAACCTGCGTCCTCCCGAATGCGAGGCCAGAACGTTAACCGTTCACCCAGCACGCTCGGTCTGGCTCGTACTAAGCCTCTCCTTGCTTCAGTAGACTCCGTTCACAGTAGACACGGAGCCTGGTGGGTGGGCCGGAACTCTCATTCTACAGGACGCTGGTTCGACTTACCGTCCATCCAGTCTGTTTTTGTTTTCTATGGATTTCCGAAATGAATCCAGACGATTGCCGATGTGGTTCCTTCAAGAAGCCACGGGTCAATGTCTTCCTGTAACTTGATGTCAATTTTCTACGGACTCTAAGAGCCGAGTCGTAAAGCCTTTACGAGTATAACGTAAGATGCTGGCGGGGACATCACAGTGTCGGGACGAGAAGGCAGTAGCTTCGAGTAACGGCACAAGCGGAAGCTGAGACATTATGACTGTTGGTGAAGATCGACGGCAGTTAGTTACTTTTTATTAATTAATTTAACTTAATCGCGATAGAGCACATGCTTCGGTGCAATTCCCATAACTATCTATTTACCATTTTTGTTTTTATTGTTATTATATTATATCCATTGAGTGTAAATTACCAAGTCCGTCTTTTTTCGTCCTTTACGAATTTTAAATTCTTTCAGCGTTTTTTGATAAATTATTCATCACTTCCCTTGATATTTTATTCCAACCCCTCACTCCCTTGCCACCAAAGTATTTTTTTCCTCTCCCTTATTCATGAGTTCGTGTGCCAGCTTGTGCACTTTAAATTGCGGTACGGCAAAGAACCATTTGGAATTTGCCAAGCAAGGTACAAGACGTGGTTATGCACGATTCGCAATGACCAAATCGTATACCAAAGTGTATGGTTAAATTTTAAAACCTCTTCTCAGTGCGTGAGAGAATACGACAATATTGATGGTGATGGAAATGTTACACTTGGCTCCCTCCTCCCTCTCGGTGTCTTCTGGAATAGTAGGCCTCATCCATAGCATACACCTACAGCCTTGTATAGGTATGGGTGATTCTAGTGTTATATCGACTTTCTTGACGGTCATTACTTTACCGACGTTAGCACTTCAGAATTATTTGCCGAAATTTTAAAAAACTCACAAGTCCATTAACAGACAGTTAATATATTGGGATGATACACAATGATTTTGACAAGAGGGAAATATTTCATTTTTAAAATGCTTAGCAAATTACACTTTTAAGCGGATCTCTAGTTTTCATTTACTAAACTACATTTGACTTTGCAAGAATTGTGTTTAAAAGCAATAAAAGAAACTTCTTAGGTTTTCTCTTAGAATTCATTGAAGTAGACTGAAAATATAGGAGATGTCCTACCAATATATTCAAAAGCTCTTCTGCTGCGAAGGGCACTGTTACTGCTGAGTGCGCTACTTTTGTTTTCAGAGATAATTTGCACAGTAAGAGCGACGGACGTGTAGAAGATAAGGCCGCTTCCCGTAGCACGTTTCTGCCATTCTGGTGATAATAGGTTTAACAGCTACCGGTGAAACAGTGACTCCTTGTGGAGCTATATTGACTGTCCTCTCACTGTACAGTAAGCACAATAGGACTGATTGTCTTAACTACCTGCACTACTAATATTTGTGCTAAACAGTTGTGCCAGTTAATAAGTACGGTTTAGTGTAGGAAAGACATAGGCCATATCTCGACGATACAAGTATGCAGGTAGTAACACTTCTACGTCTGATAATCTTAATTCTAATAACTGTGCGCAGTCTTACTGATCAACGTATGGAGTTTCTATCTGCTCTGCAATTCGCTTCTCTTTTTCCGAGTAGTTTAATCCCTTAGAATAGTATTTATGGTTTCTAATGGAAACCAAACCTAGGAAGCTTTCTAGCCGATTACGAAAATAAAGCATTGATGGAGGGACTTTTTGAAATCTTAACAGAGACAGCGATTCGAAATGGAGACCTTTTGTTCCATACTCACGCATGTTAGCAAGGAACCAGCGAGCAGAATAATGCCAGTGATGCTCCAATACTAATCATGGGAAAGAATAGTAAGTGATTTCTTAAATCTGTCACTTATTTTTCTACTTTATTTTGCAGAGAGGTCTGAAACATTTACATAAATTAAATAAACTATTAGTCTAGGCAACATTCGTTTTACGCAGAAAATGTAAGAGGCAGTTCAAATTTAATCTCTGCTGTCCATATAAACCAAGTTTTACTGGGTTACTGCTATAAATACTTTAGACGCAGTCGTACCTGATTTTATTTTCTTCCGAATCGCTTACCTGGCACATCTGGTATGGTTTATGAGAGGCGGCGAGCACAGCTGTTCGAGTTATAACGCCTACAGCTGCAGAGTTGGCAGTAATATTAACCGAGTTCCTAAATACCACGCGAAACGATGCATCTAACTTCCGTCGTTAACATGCATCTCTCACGGCATTTCGCCGTATCACCGATAGTTTTGCTAGAAAGCTTTTCCAATACAATTTTCGGTTTCACGTAGAACCATGTTCAGTGGTTCTACTACTCAGAGATCGGCCTTTCTTTGCCAACCGGAAGAGTGAGCGGTAACATTCTGGCCTCGCATACGGGAGGATACGGGTTCGAATCTCCTGTTCGGTCATTCATATTTGGATTTTCCATGACTTCGCCATACCACACTAGGCGAATGCCAGGATGGTTCCTTCAAAAGGACTTTGAAAAATATACATAAAAACTTAACATGGCAGTAAATTTTCATGTTAGCTTACGGTGAAAGTTACAATGATACTACATTACAAACATCAGACAGCAAGCTCCTGATTAATATTGACACTACATTTGATCAGATTTAACGTTCGTATTAAAATGCACAATTCTGATGTATATTTATGAACATTTGGTTACGTAATTTCTGGTTTTTTAATTTCCATTATTTAAAAGTATTCAGAAAACTAAAATAAATACTTTCTGAAAGCTGAAGGGACATCGGAAATAAAAATGTAACTAAAAGAAACCAAACTTCTTACATGATATTTAGTTTTTCTCCGAATTAATAATTGCTACTCGTAAACGCATTACTCCGTAGATATGCAAAGAAGCTTGGAAACGCTAGTTAAGCCCATAAAGTAGTGTATTTTGACTGGAATCATTGAATGTGACCCAGTAATAGAATCTTGTATTGTATGGAGCCCAACATATTTCTGCCATTTTATCCACAGAAAGTTGTTAATTTTTCAAGAAGATGGGATAGATTTTAATGAATTTTCAATTGTTCAGCCAGCACAGAGGAAAGTAGGCATTAATTTTAAATAATTTAAAAGTTCTTCCAAACTACAATTGAGAAATGAAATTATTAGTATAGGACTGTTGAAGATTTGACATCTTTCTGATGTCTAAATCTATAGCTCTTGATTCTGTCGACAACTTTTAATCATTTATTACGAAATTATAGATGGATAAAACAGATTGGTAACGTTCGTGTTTGGTGTTGAGGATGAAGCGGCCATCGTTATTTCTGTTTTTTGTTGTTTCCTTAAATCATTCCAATGAACGTTGAGATGATTCGTTCAAAACGCTATGGCCGATTTATTTCCCAAAATTCTCTTCCTGCACTAAGACCGCTTTGTCGACAGGATGAAGAGCAGCAATGAAAAAAAAAGAAGAAATTGAATGATACAATACAACCTTTTTTGGATGCTATCAACATTTTCGGCAAGTACGAGGTTTATTTTTCCCAACGGTTATCGAGTATGCAGTCTAAAATTGAAAAACAGTCGATATTATGTTGCATGCCACATTAAATCTCAGCATGTTGGCAGACAGTAAGAGTATCATGGACAAAATTGTTGCACAAGTTTTAACTATATTCAAAGCGGGCGTTGATGAATATTTCCATTCAGCAGTTCAGATGTCTGGCGACATTGAATTTCCACTCGCGTTTATATATAATGCAACAGGAAATAGCAGGAAAAACCCTGCAAAACAATATCAGTTAAGATACTTCAGTAATAATTTTTTTCTGTATCCTTCTCTCTCTCTACCCGTTTATTTTAACTCAAGTGTAATGAATTCATCGTTTCTGAAAGATAAAAGCGAAATTATTTGTCTTCAATAAGTCGGTAAAAGTGCAATAACATCGCGTTGTATGATTCTCTACAGTTAGGATCAGGATCAATGATGCCAGATTAATGTGTGAATTGTTTGGCTTTTTCAGCTTTCAACGATCGTAGACATGCTATTCCGCCATTGTTGAACAGACGAATCCTACCATTCTTTTAAAAAAGCGGTATATAGACAAAGAAAGAAACGTTAAAGCATACGTAGGTAGGATTCTTACTAAAACTTTATTACCTACTTTAGTTCAGAAACTTTTGAAAGGTGTAGCAAAGTCGGATCAAGAACTTAAAAAACAATTTTTTATTCGGTTTCTTCATGAATCTATGCCGACTTTTTTGCGCTAGAGGCAGGGAACAGTTTTGTAACGTCCCAAGCCGCCGTATAATCTGTGACACGTGTTGCATTATATCTCCATAACAATCCATATAATCCTGAATACATCAAGTCTATCCAAGTCGCGGACACCACAAAGGAAAACGGGTCACAACTTCCGCACTCAGTTAATGTTTCTCTCACATCCGTTATCCTTTAAAGCCAACTGACAAATTACATATGATATTCTTTCATGTTTTATAAAACATTCGTCATAAAATATTTGATTTCATCTTGTGTAAACAATCTATTGTTTTTATGATTTTATATGCGCCTTCCTTGGAATATTCTTGAGCATAACATGAAAATAACCTATATTTGTCGATCAAGGACTGTGTTTCTTATTACTGCACTGTAGAAAACCTAGTTAAGTAGATAACGTGAAAACTTTATTGCATAGTGCAATCAAACGTCGGTAGTAAATGGAATGTAAAGCAAGAACAATATTTAACGTCATTCGATCTTCTAATAGTGTATCCTTAGAGGATATGACGTCAAACAGGAAGTGCTTTCAACTATTGTTTTAAAATGAAGAAAGAAACAAATAATTGGCTCGTGACCTCATTTATTATCGCAATTACGACACTTGACTTAGTAAATAAGATGGAAGGACAGAGCATTTATATAACTGCTTAAATAAAGCCTGGAAGCAAGCAGGTAAATATACCTTTGTACCAATCGAAGAACTGTAAGTGATGTCTAAATTTATTTTTCATATAACTAAATATAAGTAGCCAATTAGGAATGAATAGACGATATGAAGCTGTTTTTGCTGTTACAGATATTGATACAGCTGCATTACCTTCTTTTTATTTACTGAAAGCATACTTACTCGTAGTTCTCTGAGTGACTGGTAGTGCAAACACTGTGATGAATATTAAGTCCGTTTATGATGAGGAAAAGCTTTGTACAGTCAGTTCCTATTTAAGACGAATGACAGCATGGTTTCTGCTGACTGCCGCTTCATGAGTGTATACTGAAGTAGAATAAACTTAGTATTACTGATGTATTGTTTGCGGGAACTTAAGGTAAATTGATTGAGAGTAACCTTCTAACTGATGATTGCAGTCACATACAGGGATTCAGTATCGTAGGTTTTTTCTTATTTTGCGTAATATTTTTTCAGCCGCGGCTCCCTTGCGGAAAAATAGTAAGCCCATTGGTAATTCTAAATCGGAATGCAAATGTTACGAGAGTTTCTTGTAAGGAAGTAATTTTTTGTATTTGTTGTATTCCTCTATTGCTATGAAGTACTTCACAGTATCAATTGATTTCTAAAGTCCTGAGTGATTCAGTTTGATGACTGCGATAAAGGAATTAATATCACTCTTTCCTTGATTAAAATGTACAGTACATACAGATTTGTCATCATCTATTGACTGGTGTAAACTGGTATCACCATTGAGGGAACCAACTTTGGAAAATGAAACTTGTGGTCAATATATTCTTTCCTCCGGGCTTTATGTTCTGTTGACATCGACGTCATTAGAGGAGCAAAGGACTGAGAACGAGGAACAGTAAGGAACTCGCCCATAACCTTTTGAAGGAACCATATCAGCGTACCTACCGAGTGATTTTGCAAATCATGAAAAACATGGATGACAGCCCGGGGATTTGAACCCGTTTCCTCCCGCCTGCTCAGCCATCACTCTTTGTTACAAAATCACACAGTGAGATTATTGAGTTCAGCAATGCGCTGATGAACTAAAACATTATGACCACTGCTTACTGCGAGAGTGAATACCGTCTGGCGACATTGTTGGTAAAGCATGTGGTAAGATAACTATACAAGTAGAACAGAAACGCTTGGTGAGTAATTCTAGCCATGATACGTGTGGCAAATAGGCAAATCCAATAACATTAGTGATTTCTACGAAGGGCAGATTGTTATGATCTGGCCCCTGGGAACGATCATCTCGGAAACGGCGAGGCTGGTCGGCTGTTCGCGTGCTATTGTAGTGAGCATCTATGGCAAGTGGTTAAAAGACTGTGAAAACAGGAGTAGGCGACTAGGTGGTGGATTTCCACGCCTCATCACAGAACGTGATCGTCGGAGGCTTGCCCGCTCTATAAAGCAGGATAGTGGGCGATCAGTGACAGATCTGACGGCAGAGTGCAATGCTGGTGCAGGCACAAGTGTTTCCGATCACACCGTTCAGCGCACATTGTTCAACATGGGGCTCTGCAGCAGGCAGCCCCTACGTGTTTCATGTTGAACCAACATCGGCAATTACGATTGCATTGAGAACGACGTCATCGAGACTGAACCATCGATCACTGGGAATGTGTCTCCTGGTCGACTGAATCACGTAATTTTGTTACCCCTAGTTGATAGTCGTGCCCGGATACGTCATCTTCCAGGAGAACGGCTGCTCGAAACATGCACGAAGGCCTGTCGGGCAGTATTATGCTATGAAGGACATTCACCAGAACTTCCCTGGGATTTGTGGCAGTGATCGAAGACAGCATGATATCTGTGATAAACTAGACCTCTTCATGCTTCATGTCTTCAACTTCAGTGATGGCATCTTCCAACTGGTAAACTGCCCGTATCACGGTGCCAGAATCGCACTGCATTGGTTTTAGGAGCATTTTAGTGAACTAACGGTGATGTCTTGTCCACCAAATTCGCCTGATCAAAAACGGTAGGTCACATCTGGGACGCTATTGGGTGCCAACTCCATGCCCAGAAACCACCGACCCATAATTTAAGGAAATTACGTGATCTTTGAGTAGAAATCTGGTGTCAGATACCTCCGGAAATCTACCGAGAACTTGTCTGATCCCTTACACACCAAACTGTTTAAGTGTTCTGTTCCAAAGGTCGACAAACATAATGTTTTGGTTCATCAGTTTATGTCGTCTGCCTTGTACATAACAAGGCGTATGGACTTGATTAACGGATTGGAAAGGTTGCTGATACGTACCAAAAATAGATACCCGTTTCGCCGTCTGGTTTACTATCTCTGGATTTTATATTCGTCGAGCAGGTTGCACAAGGTCACCGGTCGGGTTAAGCTGCCTTTCACCAAGGTCAGCTGCGGCGTAGCAACTCGTTTAAGCATGCGACGCAGCGGCAGAGAGAATCAGCGCTTCTCAATTAACTTCCACGCGAAACTGTAGTCAGGATGCAGTATTACCTACCCGCCAGGTGCAATGTGCAAAAGAGGAACTACACAGGTATCGGCGAATAAAACCGGTTTGTTCGACTCATGTAAAATTCATACTGGAGGCTTTATTAATGCACCACTTATGTCGGCAGTAACGATAAAAAAAATCTAATCGAAACGCGAACAATGTCCACCATCATATGATTAAATTACAAAGCCTTAATTAAGAGATTGATAATAGAAATATTAAGCAGCATAGTGAGGACGTAAGTTACCTGCTACAGCATTAAATATCTGGAGGTAATCGTGGCATACTCGTTCTGTGAACAACGGGGCCCACGCAGAAACTACGCAGAGAAACTCTGCGAGAAAATGAGAAGAGGGTTCGTCCGATATATCGACCTTAAACTCCGTCTGAATGCACGACAATGGCTCTGCAGATTTCGCTGCATGACAGTCTCCAGTGCTACTGCACAGGAAAGACACAAAAAAGTAAAAAGTCATGCCAAAGGACTAAAATTATCGCAAATATTACTATCACAGCTGAATATCGACATCGAGACAAAAAGTTAGTTTTCACGCAACCGATTTATGAACTGAAAATGTAAAATGATAAAACTCTCTGAAATGTAATGGGTCAAAGTGAGTTATGTTCCTGCACATTTACAAACAGTGGGGAGGAAGGGAATAGTGTTGAGAGAGCCCAATAAATATGTGAAACAATTATGTCAAGAACACGGTGACGTAAGTAAAATCAACCCAGCTGAGGATCGATTACAAAATTTCTGCCCAACTCATTTAATTGGTGATAAGAGAAGGTTAGCAATTTGTTTGCAAAGGTCTGTCAGCTTGAAGGGAATGAGTAGGCTGATCAACGACGACCAACAAATACTCAACCCAAGATCTGAGCTATTATGTCAAATAATTCCTCTGTTTGTCAGCGATAATACCACGAAACGTTTACTGATAATATTAATGAAATTATGTAAGTAATGAATTTAACGATATATTTACTGTAAGACACTTATGATATTCTTCTGTATGGTTAAATGTAAGAGGTTTTGTGAAATGATGTTTTGAGCTGCTGCACAATCACAAATAGTTCCTAGCGGACACTGTTAGTCATCTTAGCAACACATAGTGTGGCAGTGAAAAATCATTTCAACAAAATAAATCAGCCGTGATGTTTCCTTCACAACAATGTGTTGGAACACTATTACATGTCAGTATAGTTATAACAGAGATAAAAAAAAAAAGAAAGAACTTTTAGTGATAGTCGCGATTCCGACGTTGACACCGTGGAATTATTTCAGTCGACAACATATCCCTTTTACCCATGACGAGTAGCAGTTATCTATTTGTTACGATGATGCGTGAGAAATGTCTATTCCAATATCAATATTCAGGTCCGCGTTGTGAATGGCGCAAATCGAAAACTAAATCACACAGAGGAAATTTGACCCAAAAGTATATGTAATATCGAAACACCGTGTTTAAAAAGACTGATTCCAGTTTTAAAATGATAGACATGATCATATTTAATACTCAGAAGATCTATTATACTTATTCGTCTAAGTACGGTGACATCCAAAATTGTACAGTCAAACCGGAAAGAATGACTACACCACAGCTAAGCACAAAATAAAGCCAAACGTACTCTGTATTCACGTTTAGCGAGATGCGCAATCTTTCCACAAATCATCGTTAAAATATGTAGGAGAATCAGTATCTGGTTTAAGATGCTGTGTAGCAAATGAGTTTTAATGATGAATTGATAAAATCCGTAACGAGGATATTAAATTCTGTTACAAAAAGAAAGAAAATATTCGAAATTGAAGTAAATGTATCGGAAGTTTTAGACTAACAAATATTGGCGGTTATCATCGAAGATAGTAACAAAATGACTTCATCGTGGCCGTACACATCCGAGTTCACAAAAGAACAGTTAATAGATGCAGAACAAATACACGACTGAGTCATTTGCTTGCACTGCCATAAACGTGCTCTGTCGGTACAAAGAACACTTGCTCAGTACACGCAAATATTTTAATTCGTTTCGAGTTAGTACTACCAAGCATTGTAATGTCAGTTATTAGTAAACAACCGTGCGGAGTAATAATATAATTAATATTTGTAATATAGTATTTATTGATATTTTTTAGGTTTCATTCCTCCCAGGCTGCTGGATTTAATCTAAGGAGAGGGAAGTTAAGGGGATGAAAGAAACCATCCCGGAATTCAGTCAGCGGAGAAAGCGGAAAACCGCGGTCAAGTTGGACGCACGGGATATAACCCACCATTCTCCATCAACTTTAAAAAAAAAAAAAATGTTTATTGAATGGAGGTTCTCGGAGCCCCAAGGAAGCCCAGGGCACTACAGGGAGTTACAGAAATCAAGTGCCTCTCTTTTCGAAGGAATTAGATAGCATATGGAAACGGAAAGGAGTTCGGTCATGGCCTTTAATAGGAGTCATCCCGGCATTTGCCTGGAGTGATTTCCGGAGACCACGGAAAAACCGAAAACAGGATGGTATATTACGGGATATGATCGTCTCCTATACCAAAACAAAAACAAACAAAGAAGAAGAAAAGAATACGAATCACAGGACATGATAGTCTTGACCGGTTCGCGACGCAACTGCCGCAGGGATCAATTCTCCCGAATAATAATCACCCCTCTCCCCCACCCCTAAATGAATTGCAGGGATTACTTTATCCACAATGGATAGTTCAGCCCTTCTGAACCGAGTCGAGCACGGCTGGGGCGGTTCGCAGTGATACCGTGAGGATAAGGTGTAACATGTCTTCGCCCCCTCCTCCTTGGTCCTTCGATTAATGTGTTTGGCCCATACACATTTCGACTGCGAAATACAACTAACGGTGATTCACGCAAAAACAAAGATACTGAATTTCTGGTGGTTTTAAGCACTGAGTGTCCCAGTTTCATCTTCAAGCTGAGAAATAAATAAAATAGTGTCTGATTGTCTATCTGTTTGTTTAGTGAAAGCGATTCACGTAATAACTTCTAGTCTGTATTTCATGCGGTATCGGACAATTTAAAGTCAATGGTACTAATTTTATTATGCGAAAAGTAAGGAAATTAACAACAAAGTGTCAGAAATTGGTTTCAATCTTTCGCTGAACGCGATTAATGCCAGAACTAGTGATTTTGTGTTGATAAAGCAGTATTTAGGCCATGCTCCTAGGCATAAAATTAGGCATTTTCGCAGAAAAATTGAAATAAAAGTATTCCTAACTTAGTACCCGTTTTAAAGCAGATCGAAATGTTTTCCATGTTTAGTGCCAACGGCAACGCATTATTCTGAATTAGAATGAAATGATTCGGAATTGAAACCCATGTTCTACTTTGGCACGTTTTGTGGTTTGGATTTCACGCTAAGATATGCGTCGCTGATACCAGTTAGGATTACCGGGTCAGTTAAGATGTCAGCGACAGAGGAGGGTTGAGCAGCTGGAAAGGAACTCTGCCTATGACAATTTTTTTATGATCTGTGAATATACCACCGCCAGCAGAGGTGTATTGCACTACTGTTGTGAAAATTAGAACACACTGAAGGAATGGACTGAATCTCTCCAAACTGTGAGGGTGCTTGGAGCAGTGGAACCATAATAAGCGATTAAGATTGCAGATAGATGGCGCGCACGGAGGGCGCCCTCTTTGTGTGGCCATACAGGTCAGTGTGACGCTCAATCGGTGCAGAGCAGTCAGACGTGCAGGTAGAGCCGGCATGTCCCGTCGACGTCAAACGCCGTCTGCTGTGGGCTGGAATGGCGTTGCGCCTGCTTCTGATGACCGGAAACCAAGCGCTACCCTACTGAAAGCAATCGGGCGGACTGCATTGTTACGCGGCACAGAGGACTAACGCCAGGCGTGATGGCTTCAAGCGCGACTGCCAATAACAGGGTTTCTCAACATGTGGTGCTGGTGGTCTGCAGGCAGAATATTACCTATTCAGATACCGCATTCGCATTATATAAGGCTGTAAGCGAGTTTAAACTATAAGACCAATTTTTTAAGGCCACAAATATTTCAATCTTCTTCTTCTTCTGGTCCCTATCCGTTCCGAATGTCGGCAACCATCTTGGCTGTCTTGTCTCTGCTGGTTGACGCTAGTTGTCTTGGAGGTCCATGTTCTCAGATTTTTTAACCAAGAACTTCTTCTTATATTTCACCAAGCGAAAATCTGGCTTTTACAGTCAGGATGAGGATAAGACAGCATTGTTCCTACAATAATGTATTCATTTCCAATTGGCATAAAAAAAATGTGATCTTCGTCGAAGGATTAAGTAAATGGCCGTTTACTGAGGGTCTTTCAGCAGGTGTGAGGAACCGCGTTCTGAGGTAGAGTTTATTATATAATAGTGTTGAGGTAAACAAAATAAAATATGAAAGGTATGGTGTCTTTTATTTAATTTTGTGCGTGTAAGTCGGTGGTATAATGTATCATTCAACTTATACTTACATTATGATTCATCTGGTTGGCTGATCAATATTTATTATTTCACCTAAAGTTTCATAAATACCTTACCATAGAAATTTAAATCATTCTTTTAAATTTATTAAGCTGTAACAATACAATAAAATAAGTCCCCGATGTTAATAATAATAATTATTATTCATTTTAATTGCGATGGAGCTAACGCTCCGGTCGCAATTGACCTAGTCATCCAGTTACCCCTTTTTTATATTGTTATTATTTCTTATATAATATACATAGGGGTAAAAACTTAGGCCAGTTTGTATTCTGCAGATTTATTTTTAAGAATTTACTGAGCCTCTGGCTGAAAAAAACTTGAAATACACTGATCTGTAACATGCATCTCCGCTCCTACGTATTGAAGGCAATTATGAGCAACCAATACGTCAGCGAGGCACTGCCCCTCCTGCAGGCAGCGCCACCGGCCATGTTTCAGCAGGACTATGCTCGTCCACACGTGACCTTCATCGAAAAATGACGGGTACCACTGCTTCCCTGGTCTGCATGTTCGCCTGACATGTTGCCCTGCGAATTTGCGTGGAAACTAGTTCGTTATGGTATTCCAGCAGCTACTGACGATGCCTTGCGGACGCGCGTACAAACGGCCTAGCACTGTGTTTTCCAAGCTCTCTTTGTTTTCATGCCACGACGTGTAGAAGCTCTGATTCCAGCACAAGGCTTCTTCACACCGTACTGAATTCTCACGGCTAAAGTTCATACGCAGTTCTGTAATTCTAATCATTAGTGTATTGTCATGATCACAATATATTTCGTGTTAATCACATGTCTGCTTCCTGGTTTTGCAAGTTTCACAAACAATACTGTAAATGCTGTTGCTAGAAAGAAGTTGAATTCTACCAACGGCTATACATGGCGAAACATGGCACCCGCTTTACCGTGTCTGAAAACCATCACCATCAATCGTTTGAGTGGATTTCTCAATACATTTGCGACAATTTTGTCTATGTATTGAATGAAAATTAGGACCTTAAATCGTCCATAAGTGCTGCAATACTGACTTCATTTGATTATCGTTTTATAATAAATAGCTACGTGAGCAAAGTTAAATACTAGTATTTAAATGTAGTTGTAACAATCGCTCGCCATGTATCCATGCAGCATATCGTCAAGCGACACCATTCGGGTACGGTGATTATTTACACGGCGTTTGAAACAACGTCATTAGACCAATAATTTTATTTGGTCAAACTGAGCGTGGTGGGTGAGCGGTTAGCGTTCTGGCCTCGCATTCGGGAGGATGGTGGTTCGAATCCCCGTCCGGGCATCCAGATTTGGGTTTTCCATGATTTACCCAAATCACTCCAGGCGAATGCCGGGATGCTTCCTTCAAAAGGCCATGGCCGAATTCCTTCCCGTTCCTTGTTCCCAGTCCCATCCCGCCTCTAATGACCTCGACGTCGACGAGGCGTAAAGCCATACGTAAAAAAAAGGTCATTCGGTCAAGTTTGGGTATCAGGAGATACAGACAACTGATAGCAGTAACTCCTCATACAGCAAATGACTCTTTAACGAAAACAGAATCTGAAATAAATCTCACAATCAATGTCACATAGTCATTGTTACCCAGGGTTTTAATCTATTTCATTTTGCGCCCCTCGATTTCAATTTGACACATCACTGACCATTGTTTGACGTTATCTAAAATTAATCAGAAATGTGATGTAAGTTGTTGTTAACAAAAATTATGTTCACTGTTCGAATATACGAGAGACTGACAAATACTATAAAATGAATAACACTAGCAAAACACAAAATAGCATAGTGGTAAATTCATTTCCTCAACAATTTCCATGCCATATTGTTGGTAGGCCTTTTTCGATTTTATTTGTTGACGAACTGCTGAATATACATACTAAACCAGTTGATTTCTACGCCTCTTATGCGCTTCACTAGCATCGTCTAGACCTTTGTTCTTCCAGAGGTATAAATGAGTAGTAACTGAAAAGAACTTGAATTGTGTTGAAGTATGGAGGAACTCTTTCGTCATCCAATTCATTACCATTTCGTTTACGTGTGTTTGATGCGAAATTGTAGTACAAGGGCGCTGGTAATCTGTTCAGTGTGGTATCGACCCGGGGCCTGATTAGAGACCAGACAGCACTGTGGAGCTGTTAGTAACGACAGACAATCAGGTAACTCGAAGCTCCTACGGCAGTTAAAACATCACAGTAATCAAGGCCAATATGGGCTAGTTAGTACAATTAGCATCTGAATCGACACAACAGTTTCCAGTGCATTCGCATACACTCTTTATTTCTCTATAAGATATGCTTTTCTCAGTCCGAAAAAAATTCTACTCACATAAGCACATAGATAAAATAGAATGAATAATAATAGACAAACTTGGCCGTGATGTCTGTCACTCGTAGGCCTCCGATCTCTGCCCATGTTGCTGTTGCAGCAAGCAAAAAATAAAGGTTATCAATTTACGTTTTTGTACTAGCTTTACTGGTTTAACTTTCAAATAAAATTGTATACTAGCCATAAAGAAAGGTATGTACTGCCTTTCGGTTTAATATACATGTAATTATAAAGTTTTGCTCGCCGCTGTATGTTTATGAATGTTTCTCGGGATACCAACCTAGTGAGATTATTAAACACTAATGAAGTCTGAGTTATTGATAGGCATCATAACAACGCCTGCCATTGCCATGCCAGATTTTCAACAATGGGCTCCAGCAAAATGCAGACTTCTAGTCTTACTATTATACCTGAAGATGGCGTCAGAGGTTTTGTGTCGCCGAAATATTGTGTTTAAATAATAGTCTCACTCTGATTTCCCGAGAAACATATAATTATTTGTTTATTTACTGCGACGATTAGATGCAGAAAGTCATGCAAGGATATAATTTACTCTATGTTCTCTGTAGCGATTACTGGAACCAGGTCAGAAAATAGCCTAAATATTTTTTTGACAGAATATTAGAAAGAGTTTATGAAATCGATATTCGATTTTGAAATTATGCTTACAATGGCAACTTCTCCAGAACAATCAAATTTTCCATCATTTTTGACGGGTTTTCATCCAGTTGATTAAATATGTGGAAAGTAAAATAGGGGTAGATAAGTCATTTTCTTCTAACTTGATTATATATATATATATGAAAAGTATACAGTTCCTGTCGCTTGTGTGAATATCTGTATAAATCAGGACCTTGGACAACAACATAGTTCCACATGATGGATTGATTTATTTACTCTGCTATTAAGGAATCAACGCATGCTGTTATGTGACGTAAATCAGAATCAGATTTTGCATATCAATTTGAGTTTCTGCTACCATTCCAGAAGTCATTCCATTAGTCACGGTAACCATATTATTTCTTCCCAACATGGCTAAAGCATATATGTTTGAAAGCTTCTGTGAAAAACTGCCTGCAGTTGCCGTTTAATATAATTTAATTGTAAACTTGCATTTGCTACCGGTGGAAATTTCCACGCACACCTATTATCATCTTTATTCTTCTTCTCATTAGTATTATCTAAAATTGTTTAAGTTAAATTTCCTCACCCACCTATTTTTTTCCATTACGAATTTTACTTTTAAATTAATTCAGTGTTTTTGGTAACTTCTTCAGTATTCACTTGCTAACTTATTTCAGTCCTGAATTCCCAACTAAATTCGTTATAAACTTCATCACCAACACACGCACTACATATTTCCAGCACTCTCACCACCTCCTCCTGTAATCCATTGACTCTCAACCCAGCTCCTTTATCCCATCACTTATGATTGTGTTCTACAGTAATTTGCATAAACAAATCTGGTTGCCCTATTTGCATCTCCTCCAGTTCTCGTAATTGAGTGCTCGGTGGTCGTTAGTGCACTACTTCTGAAGGAACTGGGTGTTCTGTTCAAATCACCTCCCTATTGTTTCATTCCATAACTGTAACATGAAACATACTTCGCAAACAACAAACAAATCGTAAAGGCGTTACTTGGTACCCGAGATATCTTCCAAGGAGACAAAACAAGTAGAATGTTGCGACAGACTGGGAGAGCAGTTGACTCCATCTCCAGACGCCAACATGCGTTACAATTCTCTATGAATAAAGTAATTTAATCAAGCAGTTAAAAACTAATAACCAAAACTGCTGAAAGTTGTATAACAATACACTCACACATTATTAAAAATTGAAATAATTTTATTTATCGATAAGTTGGTGGTGATAGTTTTTAAATTGTTGCCACAACTCTATTGAACGTAAATCATTGTAGACGCTGTTAAAAGCCAAACAAACAATTATCAAAAGATATGGAGGAATGTGCTATGGAATCATTATTGCGAGTAACTGAGTAACAATGCTTCATCGCGATATCTGTATGTGCATAGAACTGAAGTTATCAAGCAGTAAATTATCCGTATCTGCTCTAATTACTTATATATTAACGACCATCGCTGGGAGGCAGGAATCGTCCATTTTAATGAAAACTTTCTCAATCGTTAATAGTCCTTCACTTCGACGTTTTGGCCGAAGCCGCTAACATACTACAACGATTTACGCCTTTAAACATAACGTTAGTTGATATAAAACCCTTTAGTGGAAGAAATTCTCATCATTCCGCACTTGGCTAACAGGTTAGGTGAGATGATGGTGCAGGTTTAAATCACAAACCACTCCACTGTGCGTATGGAGGGACGGCATACGACACTGTATAGTTGGATGGTGATCTGTCATTCGGATGGTGATGAAAACGTTGGTGACCAAACGTGTGTTTCAGAAAAGTGGGTGTGAATTATCGGGCACAAGATTCTATCCTCCACTTCCCTACGTTCTCAAATACAAACAGAATACGAGACACGGCAGTTCGTGAGATGCACACATTCATCTAAACCAACAAAAGCACACTTAGACACACAGAGGAAAAGATATGGCCTTACTGCTTGCATACAGACATAGAATGGTTGCAACTTGGAATGTACGAGTCCAAATATGATTATCCTTCTGTTCCGGAAAGCCAATAAATTTCTGTCTTCGCTCATAAATGAAAGAAGTTGCTGTATTCAGTTTTTCACATGCTATTTTACCCGACCGAAAATAAAGTATTCCATTTAAAACTTTTTTACATTATGTTCTTGAATGGTCGCATACTATCAAACGTTGTAGATTTTCTCCCACCCTTACTTCTTGTTTAGAATTCTTTAAGTACTTAGAGAACTAGACTTCTACAAACAATCATCGTGATAAATGGTCCGGCCAGGCCTTGCTTCCTACCTGTAGCAAAAGCTGAATTACTAGCCGAAAACTTCGTATCTCAGTATACCACAGCGGAGTACTAGCTTACACCAACAGAGATTCGACAAGCTGAAGAAACTGAAAGCCAAGCACTGGAAATCCTCCAACAACCAACTGCAGACCAGGCAGAGTTTACAACCCCCCGTGAAGTACGAAGCATAGTAAAGAATCTTGCAACAAATAAAAGTCCAGGACACGACAAAATTAAGAACATGCATCTGAAAAACCTGCCGAAAAAGGGATTAGTACCTTTGACGAGAATTTTTAACAGCTGTCTCCTAAATTGTTATTAACCCACAGCATGGAAGGTAGCAAAAATTAAAGCCGTACAAAACGTGTAAAAGACCACCGCCAAGCAGTAAACTACCGTCCGATTAGCCTTCTTTCGTGAACATCTAAGGTACTGGAAAGAATCCTGCTAAAGAGGATTAACACCAGTCACGAAGAAGAAAAGACGATAAGACCAGAACAATTCGGATTTCAAAACCGCGTAACCCCAACAATTCAACTGCTCCGTATTGCAGAAGATATAACTAAACATTTTAACTTTAGTAAATCTACAGCAGCAGTATTTTTAGACATAGAAAAAGCTTATGACAAGGTTAGGCACGCTAAACTTATACAGGAATTACGGACTCAAACGGTTATTAAATACTGCTATATTAAATTCATCGGAAGTTACTTAGCTGACAGAAAATCCTACGTAGAAGTTGATGGACAGTGGTCATCAATTATTCCGATTCCAGCTGGAATTCAACAAGGATCAGTGATCGTACCCCACTTTTCAAAATTTATATAAATAAAATCCCGACTCCACCTTATGTGAAACTGGCACAGTTTGCCGATGACACTACAGAGTACACCACCGGAAGAAGACATGATCTTAACGTTACTCACCTACAACAAGGACTCGACGAAATCAGCAAATCGTGCACAAACTATAAAATTAAAATCAATTCTACCAAATGTGCAGGAATCTATTTCACAAAAAAAGGCCAGAACCAAATGAAAATTTAAAAATTATGAACCAAAATATTCCCTGGGTTTAAAGAACATCGGTACCTGGGTATATTATTGGATAACAAATTGCTATTCAGACAGCATAACATGGGTAGGAAAACCAAAGGCTTAGCAATAATTTCCAACCTTTCACCAGTATTACGAAGCAGCAACCTACAGTTAAATACCAAGATAAGAATATACAAATCGGTTATTCTCCCGTTTTTACTATATGGGGGCTGGCAAGCCAAACCAATCTACAACAAATCCAGTTACTCCAGAATATATGTCTAAGAATGATCCCTAACGCACCTAGATATACACCAATAGAAACTCTACATAACGAGGCAAACATTCCTCTAATAAATACAGAAATATTTAATTTAACAGAAAAATTCCACAAGAAATTGAATGACGCCAGAGACGAAAGAACCGAGTCGATTGGAACGGTAATGCCGAGGCAATGGAATAAGTATAAAGTTCCCCTCAGTATTCTACACCATCCAACAGAGCAGTACAGTGCAGTACGTGAACTCCGCAGGGTTTTTCCACCATTAAGACCATCCTAGATGATCATAGCCCTGGTTTTTCACCTGAAAGTGAAATAAAAAGTGTCCCAAAAAAAATCAACACCCTATCCTGACACCTAGAAGTTATTTTGCCTTCAACATCTAATATGTACAGTACTTAACAAGAAATATAAAAAATACTTTTATGTAATAAACTTTGTAAGTTTCTAGTAAAATTGGCAAAACCGAGAGTGGTGGGTGAGCGGTAACACTCTGGCTTCGCATTCGGGAGAACGCGGGTTTGAGTCCCCGTCCGGCCCTCCAGATTTAGGTTTTCCATAGTTTCCCCAAATCGCTCCAGGCGAATGTCGGTAAGGTTCGTTCAAAGGCCATTTCCGAATTCATTCCCGTTCCTAGCCTTCCGCCTCTAATGACCTAGATGTCGACGAGGTGTAAAGACAGAAGCAAGCAGTAAAATTGTAATGTTATAATATCATTTTATCAAAGTGGTTTTCGTTCAGAGATCATTGTATGCTAATCGAAATGATAGATACTACGTAACAGGTAATAACATAATAAGTTGAATTAGAATTAAACGATTGAGCTAGCAACGCGGCGCGGCGTGGATAAGCGTTAGGCATTGATTTTGGTGTCTGACTTACCACGTCTGTATCTGTGTCTCCGCAATACTTGATAAGTATTCTGCCGGTGTTCCATTTGTCCCTAGATACGTATGCAATCACAGCTGTATCTGTTGTTAATAAAAAATTTGTAGATAATGTGTCATTATTAAAGCACTTTTACATTTTTTTTGAACCTCTCTTATTTTTCTACCAGCACGACTTTTGAAGGTTAATATGTTTTTGCGTGGAACCTTGAATATTTCCTGGATAAAAAGTAGACTCTGTTACTCCCTGCCAAATCAGCAACACGCCAGTGAAAGTCCCGTCAAAATCGTTTCTCACTAAATACGTTGCATATAAATTAATTGTATTTGTTAATAGCAGGAAAATCTAAAAAAAATCGACAACATTGTAGTTCATTCAAACATTCTGTAACGTTTTAATACATTAAAGAAGAATATAGTACATTCCAGAAAGTTCCAAAAAAATTAGAACCATTTGGTCTAAATATGAGAGTGCCGTAGGCCAACCACCATATCTCCCACACCCCCACAGCTACCGACATGCAACCATCATAGTGCACGTTGGCATAGTCGATGCTACTACAACACACAAACATCACTGGTCTGCCCAGGCAGTTGTGGCTGCAAATTGAAATATAGGGACACAGACATGAATATATATATATATACAGCACTTCATACAAAAAATTAAAACGCTTCATTTAACAGGTTATGATCCTCTTCCGTGTTCTGCTGAATACTGGTATGAGTCTGTATTTCTACACGTGTGTCTACTGAATATAGTTCCTCTATTATTCTGTCGCTCTCTCCCGCGACGCCGTGGACTGCAGTTATTGCTTTTCGAGCAGTGTGGTTCTTGCTTGCCGGGAGCGGGACTGTGAAGGCCTTGCACGGCGTACAACGTTTTGCTCTCGCTGTCCGTTACACAACTGCTGCCATTTGCACCGGCGCGGCAGCCCAAACAAAGCCCCGCGAGAATCTATTTTAACCTGAACGGCGTTTCCTGTTCCGGTAGCGGTGTTAGAAATTCTACCTGGTATTCGAATACAGGTTGCAGGATTCTAATTTCTGAATATGGTTCCTTTCACTTGCATTCGATCCCATTAACACACATTATTCATTGCTGGAAAGTGCGAGTTGTTTTGTTTTTCTCGAAATACTGGTATGTGTAATGTAAGGGTTTTTTTTTAAGAATTCTTACAGAACCAAGTTTCCCACGTTCTGGCATTGATGTGAATTGAGTCTGATTTAAACGGACGAAAATGAAAAAAGAACATCTGGAACGAACACGGTTTTTAGCTTCTGTATTATCGGAGAGAAGGATCTACATCGTCTTTGAAGCAAAAATTAATTACATTTCATCGCGCTTTCGTCAGTCAGAATACTAAATACTGAAACAACCTTTGTTAATGACACAGATTATATTCTGCTCCGAAATATGAAGCTGAAATTTGATGATAAACTGGAGGTATGTCGTGTTAATAGTCAGATCACTCTGTTGTAACGGTTAAAAGAGGTTTCCATTCAGTGAGTGAAGAAACGTGTAATGTGTAGGTTAAGATATCACGGTTTGAAATTTCGATGACACACCATGACTCAGATGATATATCCTATCGTAATTCTATACTTCTATCAACATCTCTGACTTAATGTTACTACGAACAACAAACGAGCTATAATCATCTCGTATCAAAAATGATAAGCCTTAAAGTTGAATTCAAACATGTCAGTTGCTTTTGGTTTTGGACTGATGCTATTTCTTAATGTCTGATAAAACAAACTAGTTAGAATTAAATTGTATGTACATTGTTTTCCTGATTTATTCTGTTTAACTTAATATATTATTGCTGTAATAATTGCTTTTTTAGCGGATACTAAAACGAATCAGCAAGTCATTTTTTAAATCATTCGCAGATCGTAATAAAATAATATTGGAAATTAATACCAAAATGGGACGAGAAGGTGCCAGTGGCATTTCTACGAGAGCGTAAAGAGAACGTCAGCTGGAAGGAGGAATAGATGGTGACGAATCAGCAGCTGTAAGTTCCCAGAACTGGCGCAAGCGACTAATGAGGCAACAGTCCGGAACATGACCAAACCAAAGTCGGCAATGTTCATTGCTCTCACTACAACGAGCACCAGCTTCTGAAATTGAACCTGAAATATCACTCATCATGCACGATTACTGATAACACGCAGGTGGAGAAGATTGCTGGAAATAATAATATTACAGCCAATATGCATTCCTAACAAACGCTGTAGTAGAAATACTAAACAGTTTTGTTATACAGCTGTTAGTATGCAATAAGTAATTAACTATTTTTCTGAGATTTTTATTAATCTCTAACCCATTGATTCAATTGTATCATATAAATTAACGACTTCGCGAATATTGTAGGGTGTCCGTATATGTTGGTGCAGTTTATGACCTCTTTACTCTTAATATACAGTATCAGCAAGCTGCCAAAGAGTTTAACAGGATAGCGCTGTGTTGCGGAAACTGGGCACAGACTGCTCCACGCAGTTTGGTTTGTCAAATATTTTTAACCGCAGTACTTTGATTTCGACTCAGAATATTTGGGATGTGATGGAAAGTTAAATTATACGTGGATAGGAGCATTACAATAAAATAAGATGTAGCAACAGGTAGATTCGACAACAAAAGGACGTTTGACCTAACTGGAAGAAGTTCTTAAAGAAATCTACGATAGTTAATGTCTGATGTAAGCGATTGGAATAGTAATTCTGTAGCTTCTGTTGATACAGACACTGAGACTACGCTGCATAATGCGTAAATCCATCACTTTTCAATTCATTAAAGCTGCTAAACTAGAGTTTTGTTGAAACGTTTGCACTCTGGAATATTCACACACTAAAAACAAGGAGATGATATTGAAAAATAATCTTTGTAACTTATTTCCAATCACGCATAACTTTCATTGAGCAAAACTATCATTTTGATACCATTATATTTCCCATTATCAACTTAATCATCTTATTTATCCGGTTTTCATCCCGTCAGAGGCCTCATAATGCAAACGTACGTCTGTTTGCGATAGCACAAATTAGCTGTTAATTGCTTCCCAACCACGATCAGAGATATGATTGATTCTCGTCGCTAGCTCGTGCCGCGTTATCACCTTCGTTCGCTGCCGTTCCGTTAGAGGTCACTGCCTCTTTCCTAGAGGATATCTGCTTTCCGGTTGTACACGGAAACGATAAAAACAGTCACTGTACTTTTTATAAATGGTATCGACAGATTGTGTAGCTTAAATCCACGGTCGAAATTCAAATGTATTCAGATCGTACGTGTCAAAACTGCGCTCTAAAGTGTTAGGAAACGGATATTAGTAAGTAGTAAGCATATCAGTTTTAACTTATATAAATACTTATTATAAGATTCGACATATTAATATTACTAACATCTACATTCCGGCAGAAAGAGTTTCAAAGTCGTTACTTGCGATAAAAAAATAGTAAAATCCAAGTTATTTAATCGGATGAAGTTTTTATCAAATCTTTCCCACATGTTTGAAGCAGAGATGTCTATGTTACCTGTAGTTTCTATCTCCACACAGTCCTAGGAACAAATTAGACAGCACTTAAATTGCAAGACTACATGTGATTGTTAGCTTCGCAATAAGAAAATCGTTTAAAAAAATTTCTGAGAGAAGTATGTTTGCATTTTTTTAAATATCATTCGGTAACATATTGACCTATGACGTATACTGTTTATTTATCAGTATGATCAAGCACTATTTATCAAGAAGGGTTGTTTTAATTCACTATAGAGACTCTGTGCGAGGAAGTTATTTAGGACACTGATTCGCTTGCACATAAGTTGCATCACTAAACTATTTGACGTTATATAACTAACGCAAAAATCATCATTTGTAAAGTATATCAAACTACAAAGCCTTCGACGACTTCATAACTCTGTGGTCCCCGGCTTAAGTCTCTTGCCAAGACTCCAGCTGTCGTGATAAATGTGTTTGTGTGTCGTAGATATTACTGTCGCGTGCAGACGTTGCTAAGCCTCTCACAGTTTCCTTCGAGATAAGAAAAATAGCGCACTCTAAGAAGGCTTATTTTTTCGAGGAAAGAGAAAATGCTAGTATAATGTGTGCGATGAATGTCTTTCTCGCCGCAAATCGACTGCGTACGGAATGACAGTACGGATGATATCGCACTCTTGGAGGAATATTGACGCCATTACTGCACAAAAAAAAAGCTTAAGAGTGTTTGTTTTACACGCAGCTGCTACGAAACACTGAGAGAATAGATACCTGTGAGAAGAACTAAACGTGACACAATTTTCTACAGGTTTGACTAAATAAATAGAAGATCATTTATCCAGTATTTTTTCAAAAGATTCACCGCTAATGGTTATGTTTCAAAGAGCATCGGTATTCAGATATTTTGGGAGTAACAGACTGTATAGTTCTTATGAATCAATGAGTTTTGCAAAGGTGCAAGTCATCTTTTAGCCGGCCCAGTTATCGTACAGAATGCAGCGCCCGCCTCGAGGCTAGTCAGTTCGAATCGAGCCTGTGGCATAGATGGTTTCAGCAAAGTGTATGTTCGTCCTGCATTGTGCTTAGTATGCAGAGAAGAATACAAATGATAAATTCAGTTGCTGACAAACTATGGATGTGCTGTATGGTCGGAAAGGTCACTTGCCAAACAAAATTAACACCGCTCCGAAACTAGAACAACTATGATTCAAAATTGTACCCGTAATATATATATATATAGGTAATGTAAAATGCAGACATTGATTAGACATACTTTCTGTCTAGTTTTGAAGAAAGTTACACTGTGTTTCCAATTTTTGCTAGTAAAAAATATTTTTTTCCGCTAATTCTCTCCTAGAATTTCATTGACTATTTTCCTACTGAGTCAGTAGTTCTTTTGGTTCACGTGTATCCCAAAACGCAGGAATGCCAAATCGAGTAACATTTGCGAGTGCTTTTGCAAATGATGTGGGACAAACGTGTCAGGATTTCAGTGAAGATCTACATCTTGTAGTTACACGCTGATTCTTAAGTGCAGCATCAGCAAATTTCAGTTCCTTCCACAGGATATCAACCTACTTTTTTTTTTTTTTTTTTTAATGGCTTTCGGCCATGTCAGCCATACAACCAGTGTGTTCTTTCGTTCTTTCAAGTATATAGGTACTCCTAACTCATGCACATATCACAGAAATCGGTCGTGTAAGTCACTTCATGTAACATTCAATTGAAGGTTATTAAATATATGACCAACGACGGAATGTTAATTATGAGAAAATATCATTTACAGTACACTATACTGCAACATCGTCATTATCGTTTACTTCTCAGTACGGACGACACAGGACAGACACAACACTTGCTCCGGTAGCAATTTCCATAGACGCGTTTGAGTACTGGACAAGCTGATGGAACGGAGTTAAATGTGAATGCAGGTGGCCTGGGTGCGCTGCGCCGCTATTTACCGTATGCGCCTGACATGACTGCTGTCGACTCTGCTGTCTCGCACCACAACAAACACTGACGCCTCGCCGCTGCTCCGCAGTTGCACAACGCACAGTGCGCCGCCTCACCCAGCGGTGACGTAACCCGCAGCGCTAACAACCGGTCCGCAGCCGCTCCAAAGAGAGGAGTTTCCATAGATCATTAGGTCACTGCGTGAGACCCAACTCGGAACAGTCCTCAGCCAATTACAATCTGAGCACTTCGAAATGCAAGGCATGTCCTGTTCATTATTCTAGCAGTGATCTGGAAGCTCAGTGGTTAAGGCGTCTCACTCGAGGTCGAAAGGTCCCCTGTCTCGGCGGGGATTTCAAAGGCCCTTAACCAGACCTTCACCTCTGGCAAAGTTTTCGTGTAATCTGAAGGACGTTAACGTGGTTCGGGTTCCATGGTGTACGTACGTTATAACCGGTACGATTCCCGGGTAAGGATAGATTGACTAGTATAGGGACGGAATGCGCATTAAATTTAAAAACCCTGTCATCAGGTCGCTACGACCACGCGAGCCTTGCCTACAATTATATCACGACAGAGAAAAAGTATTTTTTCATTAATTTATCACAAAGCATGGCATTTCTTATTAGGATTAGGCATAATTAATATGCATGGAAATTAGGAACATGGATCGCTACTAATGATTCCTGTGCTTGAACGCAGTGGATGTTACTTTGGACCACTCACACCCCTACTAGAACCATTGGTCTAAAATAAGGGCTAAGGACCCAGCTTCCTCCATTGGTCTGGTAGTTTTGTGCTTCAGGAGATCCTAAAAAAAACTCAAGATTCGGATTTAAATCTTGGTGGGGGCAGGAATATTTAGATTGTTTGCTTTAATCGTATGAGTATGCTACCACGGTCCGTGGTTTGGATAGCACGGTAAACTGCAAGTCCAGCCGTGACAGAGGCGGAATGTGCAGTAAATAGAAATTCTGTCACATTCCGGTGTCTCCTGGCCAACAATGAAAATCCAGAGAAGAATTACGGACTTTCAAGAACCTCAACAATCCAGAATGAGTAGTAGTTACAAAAAATCAGACACTGAAGATACAAGGATAACTTCAATCAGTTGGGCTTCCTGGAAAAGGAACAAACCTTACGGGAATGTTGGCGCACATCGGACAATAAAGCACCTGCAAAATTGCTCTCTGTATCAACAGGACGGGGCACTGACAGCGCCATCAAAGTTGCCAAATTTTGGGAACAGTTATGTATATAACTGTGTCTGCTAATTTGTTTTTCGCTGTCTATTGTCACGCATAAATAAAGAAAAATTAATTACTGTAACTGATGTGGAATTAAATGGTTTTCCTTGACACCGAACCGTAATTACTGGTTACTTCGTTCAACTGCGATAAACCTGAAAAACCATTCGTATTAATAATTATTATTTTCGCTGTGTGTATTGTATTGGACGATTGATTTCCTGGGGGAGATCAGTTCACTGAGTGCAGGAGTTTTAATTGCTCGCGTGTTCCACCCATATATTGATGGTCTGAAGTATCGTCATTTGTTTATGAATAATTGAATCTGGGTTACTTAAGATAATTTTTTTTTAAAAATATGTAGTTTATAAGGCGGGGATTGGATCCTTTCCAGCATTCTCTTAGGCGATTACGGTAAACTGCCTGCAACCATGAATCAAGGCGACCGATACACCTGGTCGGGACTGAAACAATGCACTTTGTAGTACCGCACTTGAAGCTTGCGGGTACACCAGTCGGTAGCGTTAACTAACACTATACAGAAACGATATTTCTGTTTGTTATGTAAAATTCAAATGAACAAGGAAAGACTTAAGAAAATATGTTATCCTCTAGTGTTCTATTAGTGATTAGTATTGGATTCTTCAGTTAATTACTTAAGATTTTGGTTTTCCGTGCCTCCATGGAATCACTACAGGCTGTTTTATGGGATGTTTCCTTTATGAAGGTCGTGACTTATTTCCTTCCCGTTCCTTGTGTGCAACCCTCACTATTCTTTGCTGCCTTCCTCCTCAGTCACAAATAAAATAAAAATCATCTTTGATGCTATATTTGAATAATACATTGCAATTGCAAATGCATCAAACATGTTTATTTTCTTCATTAACCATAGAGGATAGCAGACATTACCCAAAAAAGATATATATCGTAAACCTATTACTATGCCGTCATTGGATTAAATGGTGACATCAATGAAGCACTTTATGAATAGCGATATCGATGGGTTTTACATCAGGTAGAATGGTTGCAGTCTATGAAAGGCTTTTAAATGTATAATGCGCAGTGTGGTGACATGAAAGCCAGAGCGCTGTAGGTACGGCTCCCGTTTTGTTTATAGCAGTCTAACGACATGCACGTGTCTGAACTGAGTTTAACAGGCTGCCTATCAACCACTAATGGTAACAGCGTCCACATCATTCGATAGCGAAATGGATGTACTGTAGTTGTGCATCATAACGTTTCGCGCAATCAATTTTAATTATCGGCTCTAGCCTGTTTCATGTGGCTATGTTAAGTCGGTTTCGGATCTAAGTGACACGACGAAACATGTTAGGAGATATTAGGTGTTGATACACAGTCATAACTTCGGCAGAAGATGAAGTTTAATATATTCCACACACCCCCAGCAGAACTTCACCGTTGTACTAATTATACGTGCATCATCATAATTATTATTAATTTATTTGCGATGGAGCTAATGCTCCGGTGGCAATTTCCCTAGTTATTTTTCCTTTTTATAAATTTTAAATTCCTAAAGTATTTTAGCAAATTATTCATCACTTCACCTGGTGATTCGTTCCAATCCCTGATACCCTTACAAACAAAAGAAAATTTTCCCACTCCCTTATGCATGATATCGAGCGCAAATAGACATGGAATGAACTTTCCATGTTTTGTGTTCAATCTTTTATTTCATTTCGTTTATCGATTAAAGTGTAAATAAAATATGAAGGAAAGGTAGAGACAGTTAATTTCTTGGTCAGTTACTAGTCTGAAAACTGATCAGTAACAGTGAGAATCATATACGTTATTTCTAAAAGGTGTTTTTTTCTTGACGATCCACGTTTCTCCCTTCATACTTAACCAAAATCGATAAATGAGCTATCATTTTAAAGATTAAGTTCTCCGCCTTGGTATCATCTTAATTAAAGAAAGAATTTTCTGAATTCAACCACAAATTACAAAGTTACGTACAGACCAGGTCACGGGAACGCGATAGTTCAGAGTCAAGCAGCTAGGCTGCGCTGACGTGGATAATGAGTGATCGCATTACCGCTATATAGCAACACATATCACAGTAACAGTGATAGACTGTGTTTGTTTTCTAGAGTAAGGAGTTCTTCGGATATAATTGTTTCTGTTAGGAACACATTTCAGCATGAAAACTGTTTTGTAAGATGTCGTGTTTTGCTAAGTACCTGCTTCAGTTAACAAATAAAAAATTGCTACAAATGAGGCGGTTATTGTTATATCCTAATACAAACCACACACCTCGCCATTCATCGTATAACATTCGCGATATTTTCGCACAGGCCATAACCACAAACCGCACAACTGGAGTCGCTTGATAGGCCTCCTGTAACTATGTTTCGCTTTAAAATTGTATGCAAATCGTGAATTATCTATTACGTACCAGCACAGGATATGAAGAAAAATGTGCTTGCTGATTCGCAATCCTGTAATGGATGAGACTGTATCGATCTTAATTGATTGTGAAGATGCAGCTTCCAGCAGCGTTCGTGTAATTGCTATTTCTATTAGGAAATGACTGTGCTAGTAATTAGTGTACTTTCAGGTCAGTTGATATTTCCACAACACAAACAGCGCTATTCCTAATGAATGTTCTGTCGGAGCTGCCTCATCGGGAATGTTTTTGAAGCTAATTTTTAACTGACTTCCCAGGAAGTAACACGTATTCCAAATAGTAGAACAAGCAGTAGCGCCAACTGTTTGAAGATCAGGCAAGATCTGTGTTGTTGTATGAGTTGAAATATTTGAAACATCAATTTTGAAATAAGTAACTATCATGACCCCACTTATTTTTTGTCTGGTATGTTCATATGAAAAGTTATGACATGTTAATTACAGATTAAACCTGGCAGGTTCGCCAAATATGAGATGTTTAATTGGCCATCGGAGCTAATTAAGACTTGTTACAATATGATGGCTCCGATATATTTTATAACGCGCCACGAAAATAGAATGTTGAATCACTCTGTTATAAATCAAACATACCGCCACCTCATCTCGTCAATTAAAAAACACAAATAAGCCCTGAAGATACCACTGATTGGAATGGATGTAATAATCATGTACTCCTCAACACAGTACTAAACAGAACTCAAACTTATTTTCACTTCTCGATGAATAATCGATCACAGTTACAATATTACAACTCTTCAACTTGGTCACTGGTGATCAGTTAAGTAAACGGAAAATTAAAATCCTGACCTACACGTGGCCACAGCAACTAACCTCTGTACTAGCCGTTACTTCTTTTAGCCTCCTGCTGCAATGCGTGGCCAAAGATGTTAATGCTATCCCAGAGACTGTACACTGTGCAATCATTACATACCGTGATTGAAAAACAAAAAATATTAAAATTGCTATTACGTTCAAATTTAATTACATAAACGATTGTGGGACATGATGATATCATAAACTGTAGAGACTAAGCGGAATTTGCTGTTAACAATAATTCTACCAGCTTGATACATCGTCAGAACGACAAGGGATTAGTGTGACATTTAATGTGGACCAGCATGGACGCTGTAACTAACAATTAATTAGGTACTGTGGGATTATTACTTAAGATACTTATTTAGGATAGAATTAACAAGAAATAAATATGGCAAGTGAAGTAAGGAAGGTATTTAAGGCAACCGAAAAAGAAAAATGTGTTTTATATACGGTAAAAGAAAAACAGGTTAGCGGTAGTCATTGGGACGAGCCAAGAGATGTGTCGCTCAAGTTCACTCAGTTCGCTTGTCGAACACCTCTACGAGTCCGCTAGAAAACCAACCTCTGCAGAATAAATTAGAACCAGTCAGAAGGGCAACTCAACCTACGAGCCTATCCAATAGTTCGTAAGGCACAGCTGATATTAGGAACTCTCCAATAGCCAAATCATTCTGTTGGCCCAAACTGTAGTGGTCATGTTACTTTAAAACTGTAGCATCCTCTAAACAAAGACGATTATGCTCCACCTGTGGCAGTTACTAATTTAAGTCGACTCAGTGCTTCTAAGTAGTGCCACGTGAAGGCGGTTCAAGCAGAGACTCCGATACTCGATCGCAGGCCATCAGAATATGACTAGGTCAATCTCTCTCTCTCTCTCCCGCATAACAATTTAGGACCATGCTATATTTAGAAAAGTGGAGCGCATAATACATCTCTTATGGAAAAAAAAAAGCTACTATAGGTAATTACTGTAAGGTGGAATGTTGGTAAATTTTAAGCCGTGTTTAGTTCATGTACAATTTAAGAAGTCAGGTGTCAGAATGGAGACATGAATTCCTTCTAGCTCCCAAGGTGTGCCAATGACTGTTTAGCAAGTTTTGTCCTCCCTTGTAAAACATGGATTGTCCTTAACAGAGAACGAACCATGAACCATGCATGGACTGTGTAGCTCTATGATGTTAAAGTGGGACATAAGAACTACGCCCAGTTGTTCATTATCAGCCAGTTCAGTCATTTACTGATGTGGCTTCTTAAAGTCATGGTTTCAAGTAGAACTTAAGCAGTTACCTCCAGGTCGAACGATCTTGGGCGATCCTCTGCCAGTTGACTCCAACAAACCTGCGTATGTCCTTGTCCCATCGGCCTGATGGTCTTCCTCTCGGCTTGTGGTGATCTCTTGGGCACCACTCAAACACCATCTTTGCTCATCTCTGGTCTTTTCTCCGCGTAATGTGGCCGGCCCAACGCCACTTCAAGGATGCTGTATTCTCTAAGATGTCTGTGACCTTTGCAACTGACGTAATGTCAGTTGCTCTTTTCTTGTCTTTTCTCGTTAGGCCTGCATTGACCTTTCCATAGCTCTTTGGGCAGTCCTTAGTTTACCTTTTGTAAATTCATTTAGAGTCCAGGTCTCACAGCACAGGAAGAATTCACTGGTCATAAACTATTTGCATTAGATTTGTGGACATTTTAGATTTCAGAATAACAGAATGCCTCCCAAATGCTTGCCATCGCAGCTTGATGCGACGGAAAATTTCGGGTCTTACATCACCTCTCATGTTTACAAGGTGGCCAAGATACTCACTTACATTTTTTAAAGATTCATTATCTAACTGTACACTCAAATCTGTGGCCCATTTGTCAGACATAATTTTTGTTTTTGAAAGATTCATTCTTAGGTTAACTGCTTTACACTCGGAGGCGAGGTCGGTAACCAAGGTTTGGAGTTCATCAAGGTCATTAGCAACAAGCGCAATGTCATCAGTAAATCTCAAGTTGTTAAGTCTTCTGCCATTGACTCTGATTCCCTTTTCCGTCCATTCTAGCTTTGACATTGCCATCGCCAAGACAGATGAAAATAATTTTGGAGAGATGGGATCACCTTGCTTAACACATCTTTCGATGCGGAACTCAGTGATTGGTTCTCTAACATTGACAAAGGCTGAGGAGGTGACATAGCACTCTAATATAAGCTGTATCCACGACATGTTTAGTTAAGGTTTGCAGGACAGCCTTCTGACTTATTGAATCAAATGCCTTTTCGAAATCTACAAAGGCTATACAAAATGAACACATATACGAATTATAATTCCACTTCCGCAGATATCTGAATACTGTTATGGTTTATTACCTGGCATTAAGCTGTTTACCGTCCGGTATTATTTATGTAAAATTTATTATTTTCACCACCTTTACAAGTTGTTTCATCAAATGGAAACACCTTTTATAATCACGTCATTTTAAATTGCGTAAAAGTAAATTCGTATGTTGAGAACCACTGATAAAGTATCAAATTTGCGCTCATCCGTGGCTGGACAGACAGTTTAGAGTGAAATTCGAACTACGAAACTTCCTGCGTGACTCAGATGGTCAAACAAAACGCTTAAAAATTTATGGTCTCTCCTAGATTTAACCCTGGGACTGGACCTCCAACTTTTAAAAGCAAGTGCCTTAGCCAAAAAAAAAAAAAAAAAAAAAAAGTTTGGCATTTTATTGATTAAAAAAAACGTCTCAATGTTGCATAAGTGTGTTCAAGAAAAATACATCTCAACTTAATTAAACATTTGTAACAAATTAAACATTCGGAACATTTGCATTATAGCCAATATTCACAGTCTTGTTTCCTTTCTCCTTTTTGCTTCGGAAGTAAGTTGCAAGCAGTATTCGATTCCCATTCAGCCCCAACACAATCCAAATCATATTATGGCACAGTTGTCCTCCCTGTATATTGTCGTATCGATGGCGTAATGGTTAACCACTGAGGCATCAGACCGTCCTAGGAATGAGTGTTATGTGTGTATGGAATTCATATCCTAAAACAATTTACAATACTAAAATGCTAAAACCACGTTTGAAACTTAAGTAAATCGATTTTTTCCCTCTTTGCCTTGTGTTTACTATCGGTAATGTTTTATTAAAGTTGTTAGAGGTGTTGAAGTTCTTAGATTTTATAACCAATCAGAAGCCTTACAGGTTCTTTCGGTATTGTTACATAACCTGTCGTTGAATGCGGATTACGCTTCTCGGCGCTATTGCATGCCGGATGTTCAAACCAGGATATGGAGTTGTATGCAATTGTCCCCAGGGTCGTACTTGACGCCAGCGGAGTGGTCAATAAGCGCCCGTCCTACTCGCAACTTCCCGCCGGGCCCTGACGCTGCTATGGCGGCTACCAGCTGGGCAGCTCATCTCGCACAGCCAATTGGAAGCCAGATACTTCTCATTGCCTCATCACGGCGCGCTGGTCCCTTAATGAGGGCTCAGCCGGCGCCGGGAGTTAATCTGCGACCTGCGCTCCGCTCAGCCCGTGTCTTATCAGCTGCCCTAAACCACAACTTTGTCCTGCACACCAAGCGTCGTGTTTGACTGCCACCAACGCAAGCGATCAGATAAATGTCTCATTTCAGAGATAGTAAACTGTTGTACCGAACAGAAGAGAAAGTCTTTATGAATGGGGAATAAGCCTTCCAGAATTTGGTGGTCTTATTTTTTGTTTATGGCTTTAACATCGAGGTCAGGAAAGGGAAAGTATTATGTCATGGCCTTTTTTGAAGAAACCATCCTGGCATTTGTCTGGAATGATTTCTGAAAAACATGGAAAACCGAAATTGGGATGGGGATTTGAACCCGTGGCTCCTGAATGTCAGACCCAAGCTTTATCGCTCTCCCATCAGGCTAAGCTCAGGTCTCTTTTTGTTGATTTGTCAGGAGTATGATTTCTGGGAACACTAAAAAAGAAGTATCCAAACTCCGTTTTTCTATTTTGACGATTTGTATGCCCTAGAAGGCAAAAATTCCAAGAGTGAACTCTCTCTTACACTCAGGAACAAACATCATTAAATTCATGTGATCCCGTTCTCCATATCACTACTGGATAAAGCAAATGTTCGTTTGGTAACTAGTAATGCTACAGTCGCAGAAAATGAATAATAGCTTGAAACGTTAGCTTGTTTACAGATTCCGAGCGTAGTGGGTGAGCGGTAACGCTCTAGCCTCGCATTCGGGAGGTCGTGGGTTCTAATCTCCGTACAGCCATACAGATTTGGATTTTCCAAATCACTCGAGGTGAATGCTGTGATTGTTCCTTCAAAAGACCAATTCAAAATTCTTTCCCGTTCTATGTCCCAGTCCTTCCCGGCTCTAATGACAACGGTTAACGAAGTGCGGGGAGCTAAGAAATGATATTTATCACAGAGTAACACTTGATTTCACGCATAAGATAATATGAATGTTTCCATTTGTTGACAAGAGAGTCAGAGACTTGAGTAACTTTAGAAGGGATCTGCTGAAAAAGTCGCATTAAACAGCGAAAGAATTTTAAATGAAAATTATTGTGATGAAAATCAGGTGGTCCCCATATACGTTCCATTGTAATTGCGAGAAACTGAATCCCCTTACGTACTGAAACAATCAGTCAGAGCTTAGTTGAGGGATGGGAAGAGATGCGCAAATTAACGTTTAAAATTTAAACTAAATGCTTAAAAATAATCCTAACAATAAGTTAATTAAAAAGAAACAGAAAAATCTATCTTATTATGAACATTATTTCCATGTCGAGCATAGCCGATTACCGTGGGGTATGTTTACCCCTCCATGGCATCATCTCCGAAAATGAAATGGGGTGGTTTCTCGGTGCCTTCCTCAGTAGGGATGTGTTGTAAGTGTGTACGAATGTGATAGTGTGCGCATTCAGTGAAGTGTTGTGAATGAGAGCCATGACAGAGAGTGAAACCATATCAGGCCTATTCTTCGCAAAGAGACGAAAGGAGTTATCAGACTTAAAGACCCTATCAGACACTCGAATCACGATCAATAGTGCCGTATGTCATCACTTCAAACTCACTGCACAGAGGTTTTGGATTTAACTCAGGACTTGGATGCACAATCTCGTGATTAGGAATTGGGCACCATCACCTCTGCTACCCTACAGGCCAAGTCCTGATGGTGAAAATTCCTTCCACCGCTATGACTCAAACCAGCTAGCACCGTGTCAGCGCTGGACACCAAGACGGTTCCGCCAATAATCCATCACTGACTGAAATATTAATTCCCGTTAATGGTCGCCTGCACTGCTTGGCTCACAAGCAACGTGACTGAATGCCGATAAATTAAATCTGTTCTTCAACTGACTTGAAATCCGCATCTCTTCCATTCATACGTTTAATGCTAATATAAATCGATAATGATCACATAATTAAAAAATTGACAGAAGTGCATTTAAGTTACATGTTATAAAGCAATGAAAAGTCAGAACTAATTTTCATGTCTGCAAAACTCAAATATTTTGTTAAATCCTGTTATAAAAAGATGATTGATTATCGGGAAAGACCATTACAATAAATTTAGAAAAAATTGTCATTGTGTTGGTGTGGAATTGGCGGTAATAACTGTTAAATACACTATTTGCCCCGGACATTTCCGAGAGCTCTGCTTTAGTCGTAAGGGATGAAATTAATATTTCTGTCTGGCTATGTTTAATTTATTGCTCATACCGATATATGCAATATGTTTCAATAACTGTCTTCCATGGCGCTTCATGTAATTTGTGAAATAGTTCGCCCTCTATTCAGGAGGCATTCAACTAGTCTGTATTTACTGTTGGATGGCAATTGATAGTTTCAATATTGCCCCCACTAAACCATGAAATGCTATCAACAACGTTATTTGCATTCTAAATGCTGGACGGGGAAATAGATAGTTAACATAGCTGGCTTCTCACGGATTTTGTTGAAATACAAATTGATCGTCCGTAAGCCACAAAAGAACTTTTTCCCCCGAAACATCCGAAAGCTCTAATAAAACTTCACAGGATTTAAAATGTGGCAATTCCGCCTGATTCACTGCTCCATTAAACTTCGACGTAACAAAACAGAATTTAAAAAAGGCCGCGCTGGATCAAAGGCTTACTCTCTGCCTGAGTTAAAAAAAAAATGCCTTAACACAAGTTATTCATTACATTACCGGCAGCT
This sequence comes from Vandiemenella viatica, assembly GCA_031002005.1. Taxonomy (NCBI): domain Eukaryota; kingdom Metazoa; phylum Arthropoda; class Insecta; order Orthoptera; family Morabidae; genus Vandiemenella; species Vandiemenella viatica. The sequence continues at coordinate 121,557,626 of JARYHS010008075.1, read as the reverse complement.
ACTGCGCAATGTAGCAGAGATCGCTCTGAACTCACCAGACTGGCGTCGAAGTTAATTCATGGAAAGCAAATGTCAGAGGTCATTGTATCATTAATACTGAGGAGAGCTAAGAGATATGATAAGTGATACGGTGCTGTGCCATTTAAGTGTAATAAACAGCTTTCTGAGGGTAAAATGATCGCAAGAAATTCACAGTTCAAAGAATCGGCAACTACTTAAATTCAGTAGTGGAAGAAATTTGCATTGTATATCCAAGACGGCATATATTAACTCTCGAATCAAATTTACTTATTTAGAACTAACGATTCTCACTTTTACTACACTTACAATTATACTTATTTTAATTTTAGTAAGAATAGCAACGTAAGGTAACGATATTTGATTCTATAACTCGGCAAAGACTAAAGATTTATTAATTGTAATTTGTGCACTTGAGGTTTAATATATATGAAATAATTAGTCCCAGGCACACTTTCAAATTTGACTAGTTTTTATTTCTCGAAAAACATCAGACATCAAAGATACTGGTCACATATAAACACAAGCTACAGCGATTATATTCAATACTGCTTTCAAAGACAATACTGCCATACATTCTCACAGTACACGTAAAACTGTTCGCGCAAAACTCTTTCAACTGTCTCTGTCGCTCGTTCATATAAGTTTATTGGAAAATTCCAAATATTACAAAGGCTTCCGACAAATATTTCTCGAACTTTAACAATACTTAAACAATTAAAAACATATTAAAAACAATCTAAATCATTTACAATCGTAACAAAATGCACAGAAACCAAAATTATAAATATTTACACACTGAATTATCCACATAAATCAGTTTAAACTGTAGTAAATCGTCCTCTAAGCATCGTAGCTCACCATAATACTTGGAATACAAACATTTAAGGAATTTCTCTTCCATAGTTCTGTCCTTAAACATATTACATAGTATTTACATAATTTCTTTTCATAAAACAAAGTCTATTTACACCAATTTACAGTAAATTGCAAGACAAACATACAAAATCATATCAACTCAGCCCCTAGCTTGCTACAAATGCTTCATAAAATACAATTCCATTTAAAGTCTAGGTTTGAGGGCTATTGCACGCTGCTATTTTCTGAAGTCGCAATTCCGCGAAATACTAAAACAGACAAACAGCATTTATTAAAGAACGAATGTAGTTTCTGGTAAATTAACTTATTCGCAACCAGTTTTTTATCCGCTGCATATTTGTTTTAAAAATAATCGGATTTTCGCTGCGGACAAAAGTTTTATCGTTTTTTCAATCCACATTAACAGACATCGTCAGTATTACTTTCAGAAAAATAAATCTGCTGACATTTACATAATGTTAGGTGTTGTCAATAATGTTAGTCATTTAAACTGAGTCCAACTGTGTACTACGAAAACAGGCAGAGAAAAAAATTTAACGGAAGTTTAGTAATAAGGTTTAGACTCCAGCAGTTTATATGACTTCTTCCTGTTCGTAGTCGTTCCCGATGTCGGCAACCATATTGGGTGTATCTCAGCCAATGGGATTTATACGAAACAAAGGAAAGAGGAGATGTATTAAATAGAAAGTTAAATTTAAAATACGATTGGAAGAGCCCTCGAGGAAGGGAGTAGAGAAGAGTGTGCAAAACACAGTAGCAAACTGGAATGCAGTGGAGAGGAGAAATGATGGAAGGACAGGCGATGCTGGAGAGGACGTTGTTCCCAGCCTGGGGCAGGAAACTGTCAACGATGTGACGAGAGGGAGGGGACGAGGCTACCTCGCACGCTGGCGTCAAGGGGAGACTACGTGCTGATGTGAGCAATTTGTTGTCTGACACACAAAATGCTGAGATAGTCCGTTGTCTGGGAGTGACATGAGGATGGGGCTTAGAAAGTTGTACGGTGTTTTCTGTTTTTTGTAGCTGTGTATTGTGTTTAGAAAACAATAAAAGAACTTCTCAGTGATAAAAATGTGATTATTTTCGACGTCGTTCCCCGACAGATATTACCTGTACATATACTGAATGCAAGAACATATAACTTTAGTTGGTACTGTCAGTAGAAAACACATAGCTCTAGAAGCAAAACCTTGGATGAACGGGGGACTATTGCAAGGGAATGGGTTCCTTGCATTTAATCGCCAGTCGACCCTTATGATGATTTATGAGCGTTCCGTTACAGCCAACCACTAAGGATCAGCGCGAGCCATGTTAAAAGTTTTCAGGGATAATTCTGTGACTGATTTTTTTGAATGTGTTGACTGTACCAGTAAACAACGAATCTCTATTGGTTACTCTACAAAGTTTCTATCTTATAAACGAAGGATCTAATAAGATTTTCGTTTTTCCGATACACCGACAACGAATATAAAAGTGTTACTTCGGAAATGTACTTAGTGGAAACAAAACCCATCCAATTGGGAACTCGAGAACGAGGACACTATGATCCAATTGCATCGAAATTTCGTATTTTCCACTCTTAATTATGCATACAAATGTTCAAACTATACATTTTATAGCCCAATTTCAAATACTAGATTGTTACAAGTCTTTGTTTTCTTTTTTTAAATGAGGTGAGTCGCATGAATGTGACGGACATTGATGTATACAGATGAACTTTCGTAACAAATATGAAACAGTTTGGTGGCAGTTGTGGCCTACATATCCGAGACAACGATACTATTAGTCACAGTCGTGTATTAGTAGTAGATATGGAACTACTTGGTAGTGGGTTCTTAGTAGCATTTGAACATTTATCCGTGAAAGATTTGTTTTGAAGGTGAAAATGCACAGGAGTTTAAATGGTGTTAGGGCTGAGAGAAGATGTGTGTTGTTAGCATTTTTTTAAAAGTAATCTAGTGACAACGTTACACTTGATTTAGAAATCTCTATTTCCATGATAAAGCGACTGGATCAATTATTAAATATATATATTCGTAATACGTTATATCAAACTGCTCAAGACATGAACATAATTAATGATTTTGATTTCGAAGAGGAATAAGCATGGAACAATGATGCTAAAAGCAGAATAGCACAAGCGAAAAGAACCTTCATTAAAAAGAGGAATCTTTTAGTCTCAAATATTGATCTAGGACTTAGAAAGAACTTTTTAATACTCTATGTGTGGAGCACAGCATTTTATGCTAGTAAAGCATGGAATTAAGAATACCAGAAAGAAGGAAAACTGAAGCATTTGAAATGTGGTGGTATAGAAGGATGTTGAAAATTAAGTGGACAGATAATGTACGAATTGAACGTGTTTTGGAAATGACGGATGAGGAAAGAAGTTTATGGAAGAAGCTTACAGAAAGAAGAGACAGGCTGGTAGGTCATATTTTGAGACAAGCAGGAATGGTTAATTTGTTAGTGGAGGGAACAGTCGAAGGTAAGAACTGTAGAGGAAGACAGAGATTAGAATATATGAAGCAGATAATTGAGGTCGTGGGTTGTAAGGCGTATGTAGAAATGAAGAGGTTGGCACAAGACAGGAAGGGAAGGCGGATAGCACCAAACCAGTCAAAAGGCTGATGACAGAAAAAAAAAAATCTGGAATACTAAAAAACGTGGTAAATTAAATTTGAATTGTGGTGAGACAAACATCGTGATGGCAATTTTTTTTCTTTCTTTCTCTAAGCGAATGAAATAATAATTACTGGTGATTGGAGCAAAAGAAACGGACCGTAGAAATAGTTGTACTTTCGTGTTGAAAATAATCGTTTGCTAATTCTTCTCACTTTCTTCTTCTTTATTTTCTCATTAGGGTTTTTTTGTAAAAAAAAAGAAAGGACCACTAGGCAGTTAAAATGCTTATACGTTGTTCATTCTTCTTCTTCCAGGGCTTTGTCTTCTTTTTAGTATGTATCATTTTCCTCTCTTTGGACTATTTAGAGCCTTACGATTTATTGTTCAAGAAAACTTGTATGGGAGACACACTAAATACACAGATGACGAGTGACGTGGGCCCAAATATATGCTAACATACCACAGTGAGTACTCCGTATAGACATCTTGACTCACGCTTTGACATCATGTTTTTACACGAACGCTGCACACAAAGTCGGTGTTATATTTGAGTAATACAACTGCCATAGATCCGCGGAACATTACAACCTGTCGAATTTAGGATAGGATGGTATGAACCCTGTAACAACAACATTCATCCAGTTCAAACAGAGTACTATAAATACGCCGTGTAGAAATTACGCCTTTTTGAAAAATATATAGGGTCTATATATTCGTAGTGTAATGTGTGCCTTGCGACAAATTGGTCATTGGGATGGGTTAATATTTTACGTTCGCGATAGATTGTTGACAAATTGGTCATTTAGATAGGTTAATATTTTACGACAGCAGTTGATTTACACCGCATTACTTGTTTATTGTCTATTTAACGGGTATTGGAGCTATTTTACCTTCATCAATAAAGCATAAGAAATGTGCTAATGATATTTTAAACCCGAAAGGACTACTAATTTTACTAGCAATGGCACTAACAATAATTTACTGAAAATTAATGTTATGCCATATCAAAGAGCTCAGAACAGCAAAGTAATTTTTGTTTAAAAATGCAGTTATAGTTTGTAAGTAATGCATGGAGAAACTTACTCAGTCGTAAAGTAAGCTATGTTCACAAGTTTCAGATTGCTATCTGCAGCTCCATCTTATTATTATTATTGTTTTTAATACTGTGCATAATGAATCGTCAATGTTTAGAGCTGATCTACCGATCGTAACCTCTGGTCAAACTATTCATAATTGTTTAAGTCTAAAAGGATGCCAAATAAGAGAAAACAGAAAATTTTCACATAGATTCTATTCCATTTAAAATAATTTAGCTACGGGATAGCGAAATATGTGTCCTTAGATGCGATATACTGAAGTGTACTGGTCCACTTGGCGGAGTGCCGGACTAATATACAGGCTGTCCCATAAACTAGAGGTACAAAATAAAAGAGAAGGTGAAGAGCGTGGAAATGATTCAGTTTTGCGTAGGGACCCATGACCGGCGCTGTTGATGAGAGCTGATAGCAATGCTCGAGCAGCAGGATGATAGTACGGAGAACGGTTCCCACAGGGAAATAAGCCTGGCCACGGTATTTTTTCACATGTGAAAAACAGTTTGTGTGAATATGATCTTGAAGAGGTAACAGGCATAGAGTGGCAGCAGGCTACGTGTGACTCCAATGCCCTCCACGTAGCAAACTGCTTCGGATGTTGGACGTCGTGGAGAGGACTCCGCCAGTCCGTCGTCAGGCGGTGTAATGCATGCGTCGAAAGTAATGGTGGAAGCTTAGAACTTCTCCTGTAACATTATGAATTGGAATAAATGTTTTCCCCCATAATCTTTGCCTTGTGTTCTTTCTTTTCTTGTACCTCTGCTACAACTTTCCAGCGACGTTTACGGTCATGTGTCCCTATCCAATGCTGATTCGTTTTGATGCTCTCTGCTACTCTTAAAGTTTGCACCTTCACTTATGGGACACAATATGTACAGAGAAATCGGGAACTGCACCACTTTCGGTACCTGCGAAAAACTGCTACTAACCTGTTGAAATTTACATCAGTCGCTTCGTCAAGATGTCCTCTTCACGTTTTGCGATCATACATTCCGGAAAAGTCGCCAGGAATTTAATTAAAAATGCCGAAATATGACATGACGCTCAGCCGTTACATGCCGCCAACGTTAAAAAAATCAGTGACAGTCTCTTAAAATGTTGATTTAATCCTTAGTTGTAATGTTTTCATACCTTTTCAGCTCTACTCCTTTGATAAAAGTAGCACAAAATTGACAACACACAATATTTATCCGAGTTGTAATACGGTGATGACCGCCATCTTACATAGCAACGAGCAACCAGAGATAATCGATTGCTTCCATTGTAAACAAATACACCATTGCGTGTTGGATGCTGCATATCCAAAATTTCTCAATTTTTTTTTCACTTGGTCCAGGCCGTATTTCAACCTAACCACGATTTCTATGACATAACTAAACTGTTTATGTTGAAATGATCCCTGTACCGATAATTTTTATGTTATTTTAGCAGTGCTGAAAGCATTTAGCAGTTGCTCAGCTAAACTGCTAAATGCGTAGCTTTCGATCTTTTTATTATTTGACCAAGCCATTTCCTCCTGTTAGAATTGTTCTTGGTTTGTAATAGGGATGTAACGGATCTCTGTGTCAACAACTGCGGAATTTCCGTATGAAATTCTACCTCCACATGCGCAGTTTTTAATGCGGATGTATAACGGAAGTTTTGATTATATATATATATTCTCTTCATACAAAATTCGGCCCATCTACGCTGATCTAACAACAACGTTGTTATAAATGAATGCAATTTTTCTTGGCGTTGTTTATTTATAAACGTTTCACGGGAAACAAGCCGAGTAATATTATTATTGATGCACAATATTTCGGTGACATAAATCACCGTCGCCATCTTCAGGTGAAGTTGTAGGCCTTGTAGTCTGCCTTGAGCGCGTTGTGTGAAACAACGCGGACTTCAAGGCTTACAACTGCACCTGAAGATATCACCGAAATATTGTGCATAAATAATAATATTACTCGGTTTGTTTCCCGAGAATCGTTTATAAACAACTTTTTTTATATATAATACTTTATTATACTGAATGGTTTTGTTATCCAAGCGACAAGTGACGAGTTTACAAGTTTGAAATTGTATGCTAAGCAAAGCGGCCTAGTCACGGTCAAACTTGTATGACGTCCGTGTAGAACTAATGAAGGATGCGCTCACCCATTCACGCTAGTAGGAGGGGTCCAGTAAAATGTTTCATGCAGTGCTTTCCACTCCTACTTTCTCGCGGCACACCATTGTCCTTATCGCACACTTGTAGGATTTTCCCTCCAATCCCGATCCAACGCCATAGCTTGTTAGACGGCAGAGATCCGTGCTGGTCGTCTGGCAACCCAACAACATCAAATACGTCCTGCATGTAGTCCTGCAGCCCCTTTCACGGTCCAACAGGAGTCCCACAAAGGAAAATCGGATCATCGTAAGTTCTACAAGCTGGACTTTGAATGAACCGATTGAGTGATATTGTGCGGTGGTGTAGCCTTCTGCTTCTCGCTCGAATTAGTCGAGCCGCGAACTCCTCAAAAGTCACACGACAGATTGTTTTGTTGACGCGTGCGTGGTTACGTAAATAACTTAATTCACTTGTGAAATCATAATATGTTATTTGTTGTTAAAAGATGAGGCAAAAATAAATCAATATAATAGTATTATATGGAAATAGACTCTGCTTATGCAAAATGTAGAATTTGTGATAAAACTATACTTATTTTGATTTTATGTTTATTTTTGATAAAATATTAAAATCTAAGATATTATAGATTAATTTTTCCACTGCCGCTTCCGCAAAACATCGGAATTCTCGGAGGTGAAATACGGAACCTCCGCATCTGCATCTGCATCCGTATCCGTATCCGTAAAGATGACCGATATTACAACCTAGTTAGCAACAGACCATATGAGCCCACTATGAACAAATTCAGGTGATCACAAGTTTTGCCTCAATACCTGCAGATGATACCATACAAATGGAGAAATTCTAGAAGGAATTTCTACTTCTAAATTTCAGCGCAATTACACCGTCACTAACTTTGTGTCTTTGGTTTGTAATTAATGAAGTAATAATAACCATTTTCATGTATAAAGTTCCAACTAACTTGTGAAGCTGAGAATACAGCACAGTATTTGTGTGTGTTGTGGTGGGTGATACACCATCATCAGTTCCAGAAACTTCTTGTATGTACTGTATTCCTCGTAACAAATGAATGGACTGATACGTATCCACCCAAATGAACATTACATACACTACATCAAGAGCACTGTCCAGTTAATTTCCTTCTTTGTATAAGTTAACTTTTGTTAGAGGGCTTGAATAAATCTTTTATGAATCTCTGAGCCGGGTTGATTTTCTGCTCGTCGCTAATACGCTGTCCTAAATACGTAACAGTAAGAAGGGTTGATCTACGTCATAAATCACTACACTGAGTGGGCTGTGTACAGTCACGTGGGATTAAAAACTACACCTGATGTAAACAACACGTGATTCTCGAGCTGTAAATCGGAGTTATACTGTCCACACATAGTTTAGAGATAAAGCAAGAAAATTACTCTGACAGATTTTTAAATATATAATATGCACATATGCATATGCACATATGGCTCAAGATCGATCAGCCTGGAAAGAACTACAACAAAACTATGTCTAATTAAATTCTAATATATAGCTCATTAGACGTAAAGAGGCTACATCCTGAAATAAGGATTGATATAACTGCAATCACAATAATAATAATAATAATAATATGCACATTTAGCAACGTGGTTTAAAATCAATAACGGAAAATATCTAAGTGGAAGGGCAGTGTGAATAGGAAAAGTTATGTTTGCAATCGACTGTGTAAGGCGGAAATAGGAATTAACGTAAATTATTTTAAAAGTAGTGGAATTTTTAGCGTTACTGATGATGCATTTGCTGATTCTACCTGTTCAGCAGTCGCAGATGCAGTGCAGATAAAAGAATTAAACGCATAACATTTATCGTTGCCTGAATCATGTCTTTATTTGGGAACATCAGTACCACAGATGGCAGAATAAAAGTGTCCGATAACTATCTACCAAATTAATACCATAGTCTTAATGGTAAAGAATTTGATTTTTATTGGACTTTGACAATTCTTTCTCACTACAAAGGCCTCGTCTTCAAACAGTTTCATTTATATGTGAAGTCTAGCAATCTTTTTTTTATTTATTTAACTTAACTCTACTTTACGAGGAAGTCCTGTCATAAAATTAATCCTCTGTATCGAATTCCGATACATACTACTAACTTGAATGGTGAAAGGATATATAGATTGTAAAGTGGAACAGAATTCACACACTCTGAGATCGATTGATTAAAATCAATGAAATCTTTCTCACCTTACCTATAATGTATGTACCAGGACTTGTGAATTCAATGAATACATTAACTCCCATTGAGATTTATAGCAGCAGTAAAAGACAAGAGATTCGAACACTACGCCAATTTTAACGACTGTTTTCTAACGCCGTTCCTTGTAAGTACTGAGATGAAATCGCACTCTAGCTGTTAGTTATAAAACCAGCTCTGCGATAGAGGAGCGCAAAAGCGGTAGGAGTATTGATCCTGATTTCATTAAGCTTGGCGTTTTGAATAATATATTCCTTCTAGATGAACGGAAGATGCTAATACTCGTCAGCATTATTCATACACGGACTATATTGCGAAAGAAAGTTTGTTCTCTTACAGCATGCAATGGTTCAGCCAGTGGCCAATTTCTCTCATAGAAATTTCTGAACTTGTAAAAAAAAAAAAAAAAAAAAACAGATTACTAAATAAACTTTATTTTCGTGTTCTTGAATGCAAGAACACAACGTATGGTGGTAAGAGGTGAATTTCACTATCAACAGAACTCAATTAAAGACGACGTGGTGAAGAATTAAACGTAGCGGAAAGTACTGCCAAATTATGTAAGTGACAAAAGTGCAAACCCCAAATTCATTTGTAAATAATCCTGATGAAACTACAAAGAAATCTGCGAAGTACATGTATTCATTCTTGAAAGCTCGCAATAAACTTTCATGAACAAGGCATGTGCAAAAGCATCTAGCCATTTCTTTCTTTTTCTCCGAGAAACCTAAAAAAGTTGTACGCGGAACGTAAATCGATAGCAGATAACGTATCAGGGCGATGTGACATGCAAATTTTATCGGCTCTCTGAAACACGTGCCGGAAAGGAAGCTCTGGGAGAAGACAAGCGTTCCTGTATTAGGAAATACATTTCGAATCAGATCGAACGGAAATTTTGAAAGAAAGTGCTGAGAAGATCTTAGATGTTGAAGCAGTTGCCACAAAAAATAAAAAAAAGATGTTTTTGAAAGAGTTGTTAAAAGAACGTTACTAAAATATTCTATTATTATTAACATTTAAGGATTATAACGCCCAGATGATAAAATAAGGGGTATGGGAAACTGTTCTGATGATTCACGTGTTCATACACGAGTGTATTAGTTTCTGATCTCGGTTGAGGCCAAAGATTCAGAAGACGTGACGTCATGCATTCTCATTTGGTATTCGGGTGTGGGACCCTGTTTCCATCTCCGGCCAATTGGATCAGCCAGATAATTCCAGAGAAATGCTGAGGCGATGTTCTGAGATAGTATCATGGGTCACAACTGTCACAAGTTTTGCTGTATTATCTTTCCCGCCAAAACTTGTTGGGCGGTTGAAGGCACACTTAGGCTGTCACATTAAGCTAGTTACCTATAAAAATAAATCTATCAGAAACCTACATCTACCTTTGGTTTACCTTAAGAAGGCCCTAAGTGGGTGTGCTTAGGACCTTTATGCAGGATCAAACTAATCAGTTTTGTCTTCTGAGACACCTTTGCGTATGTCACACCTTCCAATCATATTGGTCAAGATTTGATGTGTAATTGTTAAATGATAATAAGTGAAACAGCAAGCAAACTCTTTTATGGTTATAGTTACTTTAAAGCTTTTCAAACTACATGAAAATATAACTTAAATATTCCAGTTATTAAGTTAATTATTCAATTAAACCAGAGCACTCTCTTGTTCTTGGGCCCTAAAGAAGTGAGAATCAGAAATGATAAACGACATGGGGATGCTAGGAGACACTGCGATAAACACCCAATGCGTATTCTGAGATTTAATCCTCTCAAATTACATACTGAATGTTGGAATGATGGCTTCTTCCTGGATATAATGGTCCGTAAGTAAAATAATCCCCTAATCGGATCCCCAGGTGCGAACTGCTCAGGGAGGATCATCAGAATGGATAGATGCATTCTACGAGGATGTTGTAAATTTGATTAGGGCAGATAGAGTAGGAGCTGAAACTACTAGAATTGGATGTCGATGGGAATAAAGAGGTTGGAAGGATGCACAGGATTCCTAGCACACAAGTTTCCGTGGAGTTACTACTATGGGATTCGTAAAGAAAAAGAGATTCGGGTAAAGGCTGTATTATTATCAACGATTGATCACGGGGGAAATTTAATGCGGATAGAAATTTGAGCCTGCGTGAACCACGTTGGTACTAGTGTATATGCAGATGGACGAAACACAGAAATTGTATGATGAACTTTAAGATTTGATTCAATATGGGAAGGGGCAGATAATTGGAATGCGGTAGTTGGAAAAGGAAAAACGGCATACTGCAGGAAGTTTTCGTCTAGGAGAAAGAAATGAGTACGGATGAAGATAGTTAGAATTTTGTGAAAGCTGTAAACTAATCATAGATTTAAAAACAATGCACGAAGAAAATACAGGTCGAAACTTATAGGGAATGCATGTATATATCAGATAGATATCATCATTGTTAAACATAAATTCAGAAACAATTTGAAGACTGTACCCCAAATACGATACACAGTACACTCTTACCACAATAATGCATTGAAAGCTCAAATTCAAGATGATAAAGAAGCACCTCAAACAGAACAGATTTGAACTGAACAATATGTGAAATAAAGTGAGAAATAATTCTCAAACTAATTCAACAGGAGAAGAAAGGAATCACTGAAGAGTAAAATAATCAAAACTGAGGATTAGGACATAGGAACGAAGACGCCCAAAAACATTGTATCACAGAAGACATTTTCTAGATGGTGGATCAAATGAGAAAGCACAAAAATACCCATGATGAAGCAGTAGAGACACTTTAAAATCAAATTACGAGGAAACGCAAGATAGCAAAAGAAAAGTGGATGTAATTAAAGTGTCGAGAAGTATGAAATCAAATGGTTATAGGTAGGTAGATGCTTCTTATTGCGTGATCATAGAAAGTTTGGAGAAATGAAGAAAAGATGTATGTGCATCTTTTAAGCTCAGGATACTATATGATAGGAATGAACTGAACAACAGCGTGCTGGAAGGATATGTTGACACTGATCCTATTTCATGGCCCAAATTTGATAAAGCATTGAAAGAAATGAGCTGAAATAAGATATTTACAACTATTTAAATTGTTGTAGAACTTATCTATGAATCCAAATTATTCAAAGTGATGTCAAAATTTAAGAAACAGGAAAGGTTCCAACTGACTTATAAAAAGTATCATCTTTACACTCCCAAAGAAAGCTCACATCTAACATCGCATTCTCAAAGCAACGGAATAGGATGATATATAGAGGAATAAAGAGGGAAGTAGGAGGAATATTGTTTGAGTTTCGAAAAAAAGTAGGGTGCAAGAGGAGGAGAAGCAAGCCAGGCATTAAAATTAATACTGAAAAGGCGTATTAAAAAAAATGAAACAAAGATACTTTACAGGAGGCCCTGGAGATAGGTTTTGATGATATTAGAAGGGACAAGTGGTTCAAAAAAATTTAACTGTGAGGTCTGACTTATCGAGATAGAAAAATAATTTACTGTCTGTATCAGAATCAGTAGGCTGTAATAAAAGTAGAGAGACATGCATGAGTAATAAGGATGTGATACAAGATAGCAGTCTAGTCCTATAAGCACACAAATTATGCTGCTATTTGCTGATGATATTCTCCTGTTAGCAGAACATAATGAGGATATTGAAAAATTAATGAATGGCGTGAATAAAATACCGAGACAGTAATTTGGACAAAATATAAACGGAAAGTCATTAATTGAAGCAGATATGACAGCAATAAAACCAGATGTAATAGGAGAAGTAAGTTAATTACCTCTAAAATTTCAACTAATTTCGGAAGCAGAAATAATGTAAAGGAGAACAGGACTTGCGTATAGAGCCTTTTTGAAAAGAGAAATATTTTAGCTTCAAACACTGATGTAGTACTGAGAAATAAATTTAAAATCTATGTACTCAAGCATGGACTTCCGGAATACCAGAAAGAAGGAAAATCGCACCACTTGAAGAGCGGGGCTACGGAAGGATGTTGAAAATTTAGTGGATGGATAAAATACGAAATGAACGTGTTTTGGAAATGGTGGGTGAGGAATGAAGTTTGTGGAGGAGACTTATAGAAAGAGGAGAGAGGATGGAGGGTCACATTTTAAGAGATGCGGGATTGGTTAATTTTGTAGTGGAGAAAATAGTTGAAGGAAAGCACTGTATTTTACATATAACTGAGGACTTGGGTTGTAACGAGTATGTTGAGATGAAAAGATTAGAAAATCGGAAGAGATGGAGGATTTCATCCAAGCGGTCGAGAGATTAACTACGGGGAAAAAAGAAAATTTAATCAAATGTGAGGGAAATCATAAGGTTAGAGTTCCTTCAGTGAATAAGCCCTGAGTTACTTACGGGACTAGTGCATTAAGAAAAGAATTAGAAGACGTTTTTCACATAATAAAAGTTGATGCACAAATGTGAACCAGAATAGGGTTCTGACAATTTTTTCGATACTTGTGAGATCTTCCTTGCATCGGTTCTTCGATAGGCGAAATACGAGTATGTTTGACTCAAATAAAACTGGACAAAAATAGATATCGCTTAAATCTTGAACTTTTAAAATCCTAGTGTCCAATTTTCAACGAAGAAAGTTACAATTGTTTTGTCTTAAAATTCACACCAATGAAATAATTGCTGCTGAAGACGGAGATGCTTTTCCATTGTCCCATTATATAACGCTCGCATTAACTTGTTATAAGTCCACCCGTTCCCCAATTAGAGCAATTAAGCCACAATTTCGCTCAGAGAAACTACTGTGGCACACTGGATTTCGGGCGCCAGGGATGCGAGGTAGAGTAAAGCTGATTGGCTGAAACTTTGGCGACGATGGCAGTAAATGGAAAGTTCTTGACGCAACTCTCCTCCCAGACACAAAAGGTTCCCTCGCAGATATTTTGTACCAGTGGCGGACTCGCCGGGCAACCGACAAGAATCGGAAACGCAGTTGGCTGATATTTGTTCTTTCCTGACTTGCTAGCTATTTCCCGGGTGACTTCTTTCTTCCCGGAAAGTTTGAGGCGCCACCGTTTTTTTTTTTTTCTTCTTCTTCTTTTGTTTTATTTCAGCTCCTCAGTAAACACCGAGAGAAATTGTTTACCAGCTCGATTTCTTATTATCATTTTCATACGCTTCAACGATCTTCAAATCCGTAAATTACAAATACCAGCGATTGTACAACAATGTTTTCATTACCCAATTTGTTTTTCTACTTCTACATAGCCTAATACATTGAAACTAATTTGGCCCAACTTTTACAAAGTGCTGTTAATTAGCTATTTATGGTAGGTATAATACGAATATAAAACAAAAAAATTGTATTCATCTTTTGTCAATTAAGTGATTTGGTGGCTTAGAGGTTAAGGCGTCTGACTGGAGATCGATAGGTCCCCGATTTGAATCCCGGTCTAAGCTGGGATTTTCAAAAGGCCCTTAAGCCGCCCTTCACCTCTGCCACAGCTTGCTGCGTAATGTGAAGAACGCCAGAACGCTTCCGTGGTTCCGATTCCACGTTAAACTGGAGCTCTCCTCTACGGCTAACAGCGATAGTAGTAAGATGGCTGCATACACATCCAAAGTTAATTCAAACCAAACGAAGGCTTATCAAGGTCCTAGTTGGCCTAAACGAAATTGTATTTACACACTAGTTATTGATAATTATGATCACCACAAGATCTTGCAGAGCTTGTTATCTTCGTACTGTTGGATGCTGTCGTTTTCTATTTTCTGTTAAACATGCCGGTACACATGATATGTTGTTATTAGTTCAGATCACTGAATAACCTAATTCAGTGAGACAACCAAGCCAGTGCAAGGTTATAATGTGCGGCACTGCCGTCAGCTGTGTTTTCGTTTATACACGTGATAGAAAAAGTTTACGTAATGATTGCCTCTATCGTATCTAGACAGGAGAAATAAATATTATTACTTCCGCTTTCAGGGGATTTGTGTGGATACTAACAATTGACGTCCTTTGTTGTGATTGAAAGACAATCATGATTGTGTGTTACGTTTTAAGTGCAGAAACCTCGTCCAGATTTGACCATTAGGATACGTAACATTGTAAGAAAGAAATAAGTCTTTCCGGGAGTTGTATTTGAATAACACTTTCGCGGGGAAACTAGTTGAATGAGTCAGCTTATAATAGACTCACTAGTTTGCTGAGGTTTTATTCATTGTGTATCTTAGTTTGCTGTCTTTTCAGCTTCTCAACACCAGTAGCAGCATAATGTTAGACTTATAAAAGAGATAACAAGATTCTATTGACGGAATAGTATATCACAGGGTTCCATTTTGTTATCGTTTTTAAAGCTTAAAACTGCAGGAAAGTTGCAGGAAACTAATTTTATACATTGAATAAAAAAATTTAATTTAAGATTGTTTGCATTTAGCTTCAAATATTTATAATTAAGATTTAGTTGTCTGCAATAGAAACCGATTGTTTCCGCCACTGTATGGTGTTCTTGAAGCGGATAGAGTTGTTTTTATAGGCAGTGAGAATATTTTAAAGTGAAAGCTATGTTAAATATGTCTTGACAATCATCGGTAGAGAATCTATAGCTAATTTTAAATGTGTTTCTGCAAAAAAGCGAAACTAACTGTTTCATCTGACTTTTAATTTAAAAATTCCATCACAATTGAGAAAGTTAAAAACTCTAACTGGGGTCAACCTGACATTCTAAACGTTTGATAAGACCGCAGTGCAATAATATTCCTGGTAACACTATTTTATATTTTTTCTGATTTCTTCGATACAAAAAGGAAATCGCAGGCAACCCAAATAGTGACAGTTTTCTGACTGCTTGATATGAACTTGGTAGCTGACCTGTGGATATTGGTTTGTGCCGCGGTGACTGCTTCTGATTGTATTTGCCTGTCTCATTTGTAGCTGACATGTGATTCCTGGCACACAGCAACAGGAGTGGGAATACAGGCAGCTATCGACTGAACAGCTGACCTTTACAAAACAGAATCACACAATGAAAAGCTAGCAATGGTTCGTTGCAGATAAAAGCATTCCATGATACCAGGAATAGGAGAAAAGGGAACACGAAGCCACGTATTCATCATTTCGGGTTGTCGGCATTGCATCATTACTACTATTGTACAGTGTGAAGAAACCGACCTTTATTATGATTCCTTAGATTTGCCTCGGGTGGATATTACTCACCACAGAATCCATGGAATCTTGCAGTTTCTGCTACTTAATTGGTCTGTATGATTCAAACAACATACAATAAACTAAGAAAAACTTCATTTCACTTTTCTATATATTTCACTCATCATTTGCTTCACAAATTACACATTCAACAAATCATTAAAAACTCAATATTCTCTCTTATTATGTCGATTACTATTCGAGCGACGAAACCAATTCATGCCTTCGCCCGCCATCAATTTTATCTCTGCTTCTCATCTGTTATTTACGTCCAAGATCTTCCTCCTGCCATTTTTTACCTCCGCCAAAGATTTTCTTGTAACACACATATCTTTGCTCTTGCATAGTAACTATTAACGTATCTTTTCCTTTTACAAAATTAAATAAATTAAACACACTGTGGTGTGACAGCGTCACCCACAATGAATATAATTAAATTATATTCATAATTCCTTTTTTTATATTCAAATTTATTAATTATTTAGTCTTGCAACGTGTAATTAATTGTAAATAATGAGGGTTGTCTGGATAGGTTAAATGTATGTTTAAAACCAGGGCGGCCAAAGGTATATTTTATTGTAAATCAATTTTTCTGTAAACGCATGGCTCAGAAGGGCTGAATATCGAAGGCTAGAAACTGCCATTTCGGCGGTTGAGAGAGGAACAATGGAGCAGGCGAGGCGACTCGATGGCGCCGGGACAGCCCGGCTTGAGTCCCGTTCGAAATCGGGCGGTGACCTACCCCTACCCCGCTACTACCCCGAAGGCCACGTAGGAAACGCGCGAAGGAGGCGGCGAATGCGACGCATGATATTAAACACGTGACGACGGAAATGTGTAGATAGCCAATCCTGAACATTTATTGGGGTCTACAATACTAATTCCGTGGAGTTCTTTTACATGTGGCGAGCAACTAGCCGAGGAAGAAGAAGGAGCCATTTTTAGACATCACTTCTGTCCAAGACGAGCTGATGAACGGACGTGACTTCGGTCCAAGACGAGCTGATGAACGGACGTGACTTCTGTCCAAGACGAGCTGATGAACGGACGTGACTTGGGTCCAAGACGAGCTGGTGAACAGACGTGCTAGCCGGCACGCTCTCTGATGATCATTGTGGTTGATCATTTCTTGCTTTGGGAAAGCGAGATGTTGAGTGGCGTGCTTGCCATTATTTGGAAGTTATGCTAATAACGCGGGCGTAGCCGCTTATTTAGCTTCCATTGCTGCAGTGGCATTGTGTTTGTCGCTCACCATCACGGCGATGATTCTATGGTAATGTACCAGAAACGACGGTCACTATTCAGTGGATTTTAACAGACTTATGTGCCCTTAAGCGACGCCTGGGTTAAGACTCTGCTCCCGTCACTTAAATTCTGAGCTAGCTGAATTTATATTTCGATTCAATTTTTTTTTCTTAAGCATCTTGCTGTTTGTTAATTCAATTTTGATGCTTTTCATTCACTTTATACGGCGCCCCCTGGGATTTTCCTTTGTACAGTAAAATGTTAGCTTCAATTTGATGGCCTGTGTTGCCATGTTATTTCAATGTTAACTTTGCTGTTTTTATTACTTGTTTGAGATATTTCATTCAGTTTTGTTTGCTTACTCCGGCGAATTGTAAACGTCGGGTATTGCTTGTTTTTGCTGATCTAATTGTGTATAACGTAACGTTAATTACTACCCGACCTTGTAAGGCCATAAGACTAAATAAATGAGGTTTTATTTTGTGTCTGAAATTCATGGTTCTAGTTAGTAACCTATTAGATCCCCTTTTAACATCATTATTATATGTATTTTCCATTTTTCAGGAATTATATTTCAGAATTAATATTAATTCCCCCCTCCCTTTTTTTTTCTGAGCACCCAAGATGGTATTTTATTACAATTGGCACCCAACGTTTCGGGCTTTTGCAAGTCGAAATTATTTTGAGAATTTCACAAGTCTAAAAAAATCCATGGATGTGACCTGTGTTGATTTATTTTATTATTTTAGAATAAGTTTTATGTTGAAATTTGTTTGCTTTGTTTGCCATGCTTGATTTAAATCTAAATGTGTGATTTATTTCAATCAGTTGTTCAAGTATATTTTCGTTCACTTGCATCAAGCATGATTAGTTTAAAATTAAAGATAGAGTCAGTGCTTTTGAAATTTTAATGCATGGTAAAAGTTAAGATTTTTCTTTATGCTGATTTTGCTCATGTGTTGAGGTATTTGTGTCGCATGAAACATCGTTGTTTTTCCTTGTTGTTTAATTTTGGATGGGTTTTATTTCATGTTGAAGGGATTTATGCGCGAAATTTGTTTAATGCTGTACTTTTCGAGTTAAATCGTGCCGGTTGTATTTTGTTTGTTGTCGATTGTTCAAATTGTTCGGAGTTGAAATTTTGTATCTTACGATAAAATCTATGAAGTTGAGGTCACGCACCATTAATAGGGCAGATCAATCTATTGTTCATAAAATTTCCGAGCAAACTGACGCGATGGATTAAGCACCGGAAGTACACGAAATGCCGTTGGTGAACGAAGAGTGTAATGATACTCCTAGTACGCATAGCATCCATTCAAATGCATCATTAGATGGGGAACAGTTAGGGATTTTTCCAACCCCAGACAATGAAACCGTTCAAAATCCACCCATGCGGGCAGAAGTTGAAACACGTGCGTCGCAAATAACGGTAGAATTGCCACCGGCGACCGCGCAACCCCAAGACCAAAACCTGCTATTTGACATGCTGGTGAAATTGAATCAGAAATTAGATGCACAAAGTCAAAATTCTATCTCGTTGAGGGAGGACATAAATCAGCGTTTGGATGCACAAAATCAAAATTTGAATCACAAAGTGCTTTATTGAAGGGCATGGACGGGAAATTGTCCGTTTTTCGCGAGGAAATGACCCGTGAAATGAGTGCATTCAAATCGGAGATGCGAGCGAATGTTTCAGTGTTGGAGAGACGCACAGATACGATTCAGGCAACATGCACTGCATTGCAGGAATCAAGCGCGGAAATCTCGAAGCGTTTGGACGCGACCGAAAAATCTGTCGAGCACGTGCGGCAAGAAAGCCACCAGAGTCTCGGTCAGATCTCGGAATTCGTCCACGAGATTAAGGATAATACTGAACGAAGCTTGCAGGCTGTAAATGCAAAGATGTCGGAGGTCACAAGTTCGGTCGAACAAGTGAAAACGGCACAACTGGATTTGCAAGCGTCACAGCAAACACTCGTGCAGAACACTAACTCAAAGCTGGCGCAGTTGGAATCCAAGATGAAGGAAGTGGGTAATTCCAACGCTAGCGGGAGTATTGTTCACGCGAATTACGCACAGTACGCAGCAGCTAATATCGAGCTTAAGTTGCCACGTTTTGGGTCTCGCAAAGACGTAAATCCTAGGATTTATCTTACCGAAATGGAGCGGTATTTTGAAATCAAAGGAGTGCCTGATTCCATGAAGCTTGTGTTAGTCGAGGAATCATTTTCAGAAACAGACAGACTCTGGCTGAAAATTGCGTCCGAAACTAACTTATCTTACGCCGAATTCAGAGTCCTGTTTCTTGAGACCTTCTGGTCGAAAAGATCCAGAACCAGGCGAGGATAAAGCTGTACCAAGGAAGGTACATTCCCAAGTGGCATTATTCAATGGAAAGCTACGTGAAAACTTTGCGGTGCAGTGTAGGCAATTCGACGACAAAATGACGGACGGAGAATTCATAGAGATGGTGATCGCGCACTTTGGTCCACAAGTGCAGTCACTCATTAACCCCGTGGTCATTCGTACGATACCAGAATTGCTAGAAACCGTCGGTAACCTAGACAGAATCGGGAAAATGGCCGATAATCTGGCGAGACAAGACGCGGAAACGAAACCATGGCGAAGCGCAAAGCGAGTCTAAGCGACCGCATGGCGGCAATAAAGCTTCCTATGCTGATGGACAGAATGGGAAATCTTCCAATCAAAATTCCGGCAATCGTAATGGAGGGAAGAAATGGAAGAACGGAAATGCACAATGGAAGGATGATAAAAATCATCAGCGGTCGGGAAACAACCGATCCGCGTATCCACAAGAATTTCCAGTGAACGCGATCTCGATTGAAAACGCGGAACCGGAAATATGTGCAAAGGCGACAGAGAAGAATGTGGGCGGCGTTAACAACGCGTCTAACTCCCCGCCGTCACAATGAGATTTTTCGGGGGACGCTGCAAACGCCGACAGCATTTGCCTCGGCAGTTTGGAATATTGGCGCGGCGAAGGACCAGAAAATATCGACGAAGAAGAAGATATGGTATCCGGCGACAGCCTCATGGCGCGCGCGAAGTGTCCCCGTGTAGATATTATTGCATATGGCATACGGGCGAATATTTTAATTGACTCGGGATCGTCTGTCTCCGTAATGTCTAAGAAATTTCTGCTACGCTTGAAAGATAAGAATCCGTGGCTAAAAGTAATTCCCACAACGCAAGTAACGGTGGTTCCTGAAATAGGAAAGAGAGAAAAGATCGTTAGCACGCAAGCGCTAATCCCCGTGAAAGTCGCGAATAGCGAGTTAATGTTGCCACTACTTATAGTACCCGGTTTGACGCAAGATGTGATCGTTGGATGCGACCTCTTAGCAAAACGTCAAGTCATTATGGATTGGGGAAATAAGACGGTGACAAATTTGGTTCCGGAGGTGTTGCATTGGAAACATGAGGCCTGTGAGCAGAGCCTTGGAATAAATAGTTCCAAACCCGATGCAAGACACCACGGAACGCGAAGGCAATTTGAATAACGGAGGAAGAGCTATATGCGCATCAGCTGACGAGCAAAATCTCATACCACAGAACCCAACCGACAAAATGCGGGAAAAAGGAAAACTTGACGCCAGCACGGAAGCCAAAGCTATGCCGATACTGACGAGAAACGTGACGACAGCACCACAGTCAAAGCCAAAGCTATGCCGATGGTAATGAGAAACTCGCGATCATTTCGTGCGGGATGAGACTGCGTCTGATTCGTATCATGTAAAATTTAAGGATCAACCCGAGAAGAATCCCGAGGATGACATCAAGAAAGCACATGAATTCTTGGTAGAGAAAGCTACGAAGCGGGCAACGCAAGCACGACGGATTGCGGACGCAAACGTTTAGCGTCGGGCAGCAGGTGCTACTTAGGACTATGACCCCGTCTGACGCACAGCGAAAATTAATTTCCAAATTCTTTCTGCTGTATTCGGGACCGTTCTCAGTAGCGCGGATTATCTCCCCAAACTGCTACATGCTTACCGACGGCAGAACGGAGATCGGCCCGCATAATGCCCGGAATTTGCGCCCGTTTCACACAGCATAGGCTACAAGTTCCTGGACGGATGTTTGTAAATATAGCTTAAGGATCAATGTACATTTAGTTAGGTAATAACGTAGAGCATATGTTTAGAAAGTAAGAGTGTCAGTCTTGAGACACGTAATTGCCTAACAAGCGTAGCGCTAACGCAGCGAGAACAGGTAAAGGACGCTCAGCTGTTTGGAATAGCAGCTGTGCCGACCGCCAGTTTTCCTGGAAGGATTGCAATCAGGTTAAACGAAAACAGGTAGCCTGAGCCGCAAGCTTAAAGGGACAGCGCTCACTGACAACAACCGAGCGGGCAAAGTGGAAACAGCTGATCGCTTAGTTTCACCGCTATAATGTCTTTGCTACGAGTGTAGTTTGGAAAGCATAATATAGTTCATTTTGCGAGAACCGTCTTTCTTTTGTATTGTATGGATAATTATGTAAATTCGCGGAAGGATTAAATTATGTAATTCGCGGAAGATTTTTCTTTTCGTTTGATTTTCATGTTATGTGGTTTCGGCATACTTGTGTCGGCCTTGATAATGGACATTCGGTGCATTCTTTATTCTTGTTGTTGCTGTATCTAACTTCAACACATGTGCTAGATTTGCATAGCCCGTTGTAAATAATTAATTGAGTTGTCTAGTTTTAATGTTAATATCTTGTGCTTACATCATTTTGTTTATTGATTGAACAGATCTATTTTGTCGTTCATTTACATCTATGTACCTGTCAATGTTTTATGATGTTTTACTTTGCATATTAGGATAAGACATTTCATTATTTATGTTAACCAGAGTCACGTGTCGTATTTACATATTTAAAGAGGTCACATGTATGCGATAGTTCGAGTGAGCTGGAACCATGAAACTATAGTGTAGGCAATGATTTTGATGCAACTGTAGGGTTAGAATAGTTCAAATAAAATTATTGGCATAATTTTATTTTGATTGGGTAGCAGGTATATTGTGGTGTGACAGCGTCACCCACAATGAATATAATTAAATTATTATTAATTATATTCATAATTCCTTTTTTATATTCAAATTTATTAATTATTTAGTCTTGCAACGTGTAATTAATTGTAAATAATGAGGGTTGTCTGGATAGGTTAAATGTATGTTTAAAACCAGGGCGGCCAAAGTTATATTTTATTGTAAATCAATTTTTCTGTAAACGCATGGCTCAGAAGGGCTGAATATCGAAGGCTAGAAACTGCCATTTCGGCGGTTGAGAGAGGAACAATGGAGCAGGCGAGGCGACTCGATGGCGCCGGGACAGCCCGGCTTGAGTCCCGTTCGAAATCGGGCGGTGACCTACCCCTACCCCGCTACTACCCCGAAGGCCACGTAGGAAACGCGCGAAGGAGGCGGCGAATGCGACGCATGATATTAAACACGTGACGACGGAAATGTGTAGATAGCCAATCCTGAACATTTATTGGGGTCTACAATACTAATTCCGTGGAGTTCTTTTACATGTGGCGAGCAACTAGCCGAGGAAGAAGAAGGAGCCATTTTGAGACATCACTTCTGTCCAAGACGAGCTGATGAACGGACGTGACTTCGGTCCAAGACGAGCTGATGAACGGACGTGACTTCTGTCCAAGACGAGCTGATGAACGGACGTGACTTGGGTCCAAGACGAGCTGGTGAACAGACGTGCTAGCCGGCACGCTCTCTGATGATCATTGTGGTTGATCATTTCTTGCTTTGGGAAAGCGAGTGTTGAGTGGCGTGCTTGCCATTATTTGGAAGTTATGCTAATAACGCGGGCGTAGCCGCTTATTTAGCTTCCATTGCTGCAGTGGCATTGTGTTTGTCGCTCACCATCACGGCGATGATTCTATGGTAATGTACCAGAAACGACGGTCACTATTCAGTGGATTTTAACAGACTTATGTGCCCTTAAGCGACGCCTGGGTTAAGACTCTGCTCCCGTCACTTAAATTCTGAGCTAGCTGAATTTATATTTCGATTCAATTTTTTTCTTAAGCATCTTGCTGTTTGTTAATTCAATTTTGATGCTTTTCATTCACTTTATACGGCGCCCCCTGGGATTTTCCTTTGTACAGTAAAATGTTAGCTTCAATTTGATGGCCTGTGTTGCCATGTTATTTCAATGTTAACTTTGCTGTTTTTATTACTTGTTTGAGATATTTCATTCAGTTTTGTTTGCTTACTCCGGCGAATTGTAAACGTCGGGTATTGCTTGTTTTTGCTGATCTAATTGTGTTTAACGTAACGTTAATTACTACCCGACCTTGTAAGGCCATAAGACTAAATAAATGAGGTTTTATTTTGTGTCTGAAATTCATGGTTCTAGTTAGTAACCTATTAGATCCCCTTTTAACATCATTATTATATGTATTTTCCATTTTTTCAGGAATTATTTTAGATTTTAATAATTCCCCCCTCCCTTTTTTTTGGCAACTCACGTTTTCTTAACGGTAGCCAACAAATGGTCTCTTTACAACACACACAAAAAACATAATCTTACCTTTAAATATACAAACATAAAACAATGAAATAATAATAATAAAAAAATGTAAGGAACTATGTTTCCTTACAAGTGTTAAGATAAATGATCTGATAAACTGACGTCCACGTTTTACAGGCAATCCCTTAATGACTGTCCATTATCTCTAGTTACTTATAGATAAAAAATTATTTCATGAAATATGATAGCTCAGACTTAAGACAATATAAACCAAGTAACTAAATACATTAATAGCAAGTGTCTTGTAAAATTGTAAGATAGTTTTAATGAAGTAAGAAATTGCTAGTTGAAATTCAGTTAGTCAGGCAAAAGGGGGGGGGGGGAGTGGGGTTCGGAAAATTTCTGTGACTTTGTCTTTCCTAAGTTGATTCAACAGTTCTGCGCTATATAAAATTTGATGGAAATATTTCAATCATGATTTTCATTACCAACAAATAAATGTTTCCAATGACTTTTATCTTTTTATTCTTTTCTTTATTAAAAAAAAAAAGAAATGAAAAGAAAAGGAACACTAGCTGTCATCTATGGTACTACTGAATTTCAAATGGTTGTGAAACTTTTATAATAACTATTTTCATTTCTACTGATAGTAAACAGGTTGTTGTTTGCTTATACGCACTTTAGAAATATTAATGCTCTTTAAAATAATGATTTCGGTAGTGTATTTTTTTTTCTGAACCTAAAAGTAGTACTCGGGATGACGTGGTTTTGATTCGATTGAATGTTGGCATCTATGTGCGAATAATTTAAGCTTTGAGCCAATATTTCCACTTTTTTTAAATAGTTTATGTAATTCTGAGGTGAAAGTTGGGACTACATGAAAACCGTGATTGGGATGAGCGGTATGTACAAATAACTGCTCCCCAGGTTTAGCAAACTCGAAAATTTAGTAGTATAGAACATACCTACGTATTCGCTCTTTACAGAAATATAGATTTAAAATCTGATTACTGGTAATTAGGCAGATGTGTGTTTTTAATAGGCCGTTTCTGCAATGATCTGTCCAGCATTTTCGTTTCGTTCCTTAAACATATAACCTGCTGTGTGGGTTCGCGACTGCTACGGACCCCGCTCGTGCGCTCACATATTGAGTTCGGAGACAAACGTTTCATGTCAAACGCCAGCCATTCGAAAGGCCTTTGTTCCCCCGCAGCCGATACGTGGCCGAACCAATTGACTTCTCTACCAGCGCTCGATATATCGTCTGCACTAACAATATATCCGATCCTTTCATCGCAAGCTTTTCAGCGTCCGAGCAAATATGCTCTGCTGAATTACAGTTACGGTGTAACACGTATGGTACTGTTAACAATGAGATGGCATAAAAATTATGTATTTTAGAAGACTTCAACATCTTTTTTGTTTCATTAGTTTACATTCATTTAAACATTTATAATTTCTGTATACCCGCCCTGTTGTCTCTGTTGGTTGCGGCGCCGTGATGGTGTCCGGCACTGACACGGGGTTATCTGGTTCCATTCGTGGTGGGGGGGAGAAACTTTCGGTCAGCACTTAGCCTGCAGGATAGGAAAGATGGAGGTGCACAATTCCTAATAACCAGTTTGCACACTTAAATCCTTGTTAAATATCAGACCTCTCCGCAGTGCGTATGCAGTGATGGCTTGTAGCTCGATTAGTTCACCGAGCGTGGTGGGTGAACGGTTAACGTTCTGGTTTGAATCCCTGCTCGGGCATCCAGATTTGGGTTTTTCATGGTTTCCTCAGATCACTCCCGGCGATTGCCGGGATGCTTCCTTGAAGAGGCTATGGCCGAATTCCTTCCCTTTTCTTGTCCCCAATCCCATCCCGCCTCTAATGACCTCGATTTCGACGAGGCTTAAAGCCATAAGTAAAAAAAAACTCGATTAGTTGCTATAATTGCAAACCTAACTAAGAACGAAGATAAAAAATTGTTTTATATGAGTCTAAAAATAATCGTAGAGTTAGTTACAAAATTTTTCAAGAATCGAATACAACTGCTGCATATAAAGCAGCTTTGATGGAACACCTTGTTTATTCTTTGGGCTTTACGGTTAATCAGAGAAGAGGAAGATCGTGGTAAGAAGCTGGAAGCAATTCAGCCATGGCCGTTTGCAGGAACCACTCGCCTGTAGTGATTTACGGATGTCATTATTTGTCTTTTAACAGTAAAGTGAGCCATCTGTTGAGATTTCCGAAATATCTAAGCAATTACGACACAATGATAACCTCACTCTAGAATCAACATTGAATTCAACACACGTCATTTCGGATACAGTTTCTCTGACCTAAATTACATAGTAATGCAGATATATGATCACATATGTGTGACAGGTTTTACCTTAGTGTAATAATATTATTTGCAATCACTTTACTTAATACAAATGACTAGACAGAAAAAATCTAATATTATTAGCTTTATGATATTGTCATTAGTTTCAACTGTCAGTTATTGTTATTCGTGTAGTTTATCTTTTAGTTTGGTGAACACTCATTACCAGTAGTGGTGGAGATATGAACAAGGTGATCTCATATCAAAGGGAGGATTCATTAACGACCACACGCGTCCCACGCTCATGTTGCCATTACATTACAGGGCTAAAGGCCGCTTTATTATGCTGGTTTGAAATACGCTACTTCACGAAGCTGTTAAGTAAATGGCGTTACTCACCTCGGCAACTTTCTTGGAGTTGTAAGTGGAGTGCTTTCTCATTGGGATCGCCAACGCAAAAGTGTTGCAAGTGTTACTACGGATGACTCTCACGTTGTGAAAAAGAGACCAGAGAAGGAAGTGACGGAAACCCAGCACCAGAAGGAAAAGCAAGTCCTACTTCGTTCTTCCGAAGGAAGATTAACCATCAGAAATATCCTATGCCCTAACTGCTTACTAATGCAAAGACGTTTATACTTTATCTTCACATTTTTCTCACGCGATCTGGTTATTAGGAATCCCATGCCTCCGACCGTGCTTACTAACTTGCTCGAACAAATTAATCTCTTGTGGAGTGTCAGAAACCCTGATGGCGTGTCATTAACTTCAGTGATAAAGCCTGGTAGCAACTGAGAATTTTGCTTTCAGTTACCATTAATTCCGCAAAGACTAGGGCTGATTGGTAACACTGTGGTGAGAGAATAGCGGCTCCTTGCAGTACTGACGGATTACATCAACATCGTTAAGAAGGATAACTCACATAAACAGACGAAAGAGCTTAAATGAAGTGATACTTCCTTGGCGACGATGCGGAAACATTTGTTAGCGCTGAGTGCGCATGCGCCGCAACGTCCAAGCAGCTGCGATAGTAACCCCGGTCACTTGAGCTCGCGTTAGACAGTCGATAATTTTAAATGTGAAACACATGTATACTTTTTCAGTTACGCTAAAACCTTTTATTACAAAAGTACATTATTAAAATTCGTCAGATACAATATAATAGAACAAGTAGTAGATAATAGCAATAAATAGAAACATAGATTATTATTAATAATAATGAATATAATATCTGTAAATATTTATTTAATAAAATAGTTTTTATTTGTTATCAATATTTTTTTTACTTTTCTGATGCCTCTTGCATACTTTTGATTGTTTTCAGATAATTTGGTTAAAGTATTTCTCCAGTACACAAGCTCTAAACACAAAATACAGACTAAGAATCGATACAGTAATTTAGAATCTACCGTCTTTTGCTTTAACTTTGTGTTAGTTTTTATTTGATTACGAGAATAACTTGTTCCTATTTACTGTTGTACAAACACAATAAAGAGAGCGAAAAAGAAATATCAAAAACCATTTAAAATACAGAGAAAAAATACACAGGAAAATACAGAGAAAAAATGCGTATGACGCATAGAAATTGCACTTCTTGAGCAGAACATGCTGCTTTATGCAATTAATTATTATTTTTATTGTTTCCGTGGTGTCATTACCATTTTCTGAAAATTTAAACGTGTCAGCATTAATAGTTTTCTAGTGTTCCACTTTTTCCATAAAACAGGTCGTTACACAACATTAATCGTGAGTAGATTTTTGCGAAGGACAAAATTGACAGTGTTAGCATGGCAGTCATGTGTCACTGATAAAAAAAGGGAATGCTATGAAAACTACATGAAACATCCATTACATTTCTTTCTGCGTTTTTATATTATTAATAAACACAGGATAACATAATTTAGGCCTCCATATTGGATTTCATTTTAAAAATTATAATTGGACCTTCTCCACGACTGTAACAATTGCCTTAGGGCAAACTTCTACACAGTGGAGTGGATGAAGTTCCTGAAGGGATTCTCGAATGAATGGAGGGTGTGAGGGTAATTAGAGGATAAACAGAGGGACTGAGGGACGCGGGGCGAGCGTGTGGCCATTGTTTCCCTCGTCGTCACCTCCGGACCTCCGGTGACACCGGACGACGAGCTGACAAAACCATAATTAGCGCGCACAGTTAATTAGCCCCGGCCGCTCCAAACTGGGTCGAGACCGCGAGCTATCGGCCGGGGGGGAGGGGGGGCACGGAGTTTCCTTACCCCACCCCCGAGTGCGTGCAGCCGCGATGTCTCGCTATCCACCAAATGAAAGGAGGATGACAACAGCAACTTCTCACTACTAGTAACAATACTCCCGCATTAGCATTAGTATAGATATAAAATTATTTACCCTTCTTTTTCAGTAAATAATTTTTAGTTGAACCACTATTAATTTAAACGATTTAATATGCTTAAGTACAGCATAAAACTAATTCATAATTATTCATGTTTGATAGTGAGCTTTCCTGCTGGTGACACATTTTCCTAATTTTCAAGTGTCATTGCCAGTGAGATGTACGTAAATCTGAAAAATAGTCAGTATTGTGAAAGACTAAACTGCATGTCAACTTAAAACTCCATTTGGATATCGAAACTACAAATTTACAGTTTGGTTTATGTTAGTATCTTAAACAAAGTGTTGCTGTAGATATTTTATACTAATGATCCGATATTTTCTAAACACTAGCAATAACAGTCGTATAGCAAACAATGCAACGACTCACGAATTTGGAAACAAGTTAAAACCAGCAAAGGATCTACTTTTACCTACAGTTCATTAGACTTTTAGCGTTTTTTCCAAGCAAGACAGAGTCAAGTAGGAAAATTATTGGTTTTGTCCAGTTTAACTTGCTTGACAGTAATGTCTACAGAAGGTTGTAAGTGGGTACGATGAAACTTACGCGTGGAAACTCTCTTGGGAAAGTAAAGCAGTAACATATTTTTAGCTATTGTGCAAAACACTCCCGACGAAGGGTTCGACTAACCTTAGAAACTGTTCGTCAGCTTCAATTCAATCCTCGAAAAATCTGTAACACAATTGTGAATTAATTGTAGTATAATTTAACAGTTTCATAGCTGCGCTTGTCCAACATAGACAAAGTAAATAAGTTAGGAGGTTTATAACGTCTTTCAAAGTCAGAATTAATTACTGTTCTTAAAGTTACAACTTGAGATACAGTACGCGGCACAGGTAAACGGGATCGATTGCGAAAATTTCTGTTCGGCATGATATTATTTTAAAAATACACTCGTTAAGTATAAGACCACGGATGGAGTAAGTTGAACGGAAATAAGAATGCTTATTATATATCGGAGGGATAAATATGTCATTAAATAAATGGAGATGTACCGAAAAGAGTAAGCAAACGCAAGGTCAGTATTACTTGATAGCTCCGGGCTGCTAACTGATGTTGGTAGAACCAGTGGCTGACATTTTATTCCCTTGTTTTGATTCCTGAAGTTCCTGGAAGCACTTGTTTACCATTCAAGAGAAGTTAACTCCAAACGAATGAATTTATGGCAGTGGTGGGCTGCTGGGTCTCTTAACCGTCTCCAATTCCCGCCAAGCACCAATTCAATCTCGACTCATATCTGATATTGGATAGGTTCACGTGGTGCAGGAAGTAAGTGGTAAGGCATCACCAGAATGAAGTGGCGATCAGCGTATATTGATCTCAAAGTGTCTCTCAGATTTCATATAAAACTAAAAAAATATTTCATTTATTCAGAAATACATTCGCGATTACTCCTGTTAAAAATACTATTCGCAATTTTATAACTGCAGCGTGACATTCCCAGAGACAATTTAAATATAATATACCTATCAAATTCTTAGAACAATTAAAAAAAAGGGTCTGTATTTGAACAGCA
This sequence comes from Vandiemenella viatica, assembly GCA_031002005.1. NCBI lineage: Eukaryota > Metazoa > Arthropoda > Insecta > Orthoptera > Morabidae > Vandiemenella > Vandiemenella viatica. The sequence goes on along the minus strand of JARYHS010008075.1, from coordinate 121,527,548 downwards.
GAAGGAGATTACATATCTAATCCAAATAAATTAATATTTTAAAGTTTGAGAAAAATAAGACGACCCGGAGAAACCGTTTGTCTCAAAACCCGGTAGGGTGCTGAATGCTGCTAGTGCAGACTTAATGCTGTGAAAAGAAAAATGAAGCATTGTGTATAAACGAGAACGGTCGTCACATATTCTATTTAGGTTTCATCTTTAACGTCCATAAACTAAATATCAATTTATTGCTGAACCAGTTGTTGATGCTTCTGTTATTTCATTTACTGCAGCTTACATTAAAGCATTGGTACCATAAATCAAATTTAATTCTTAATAAACGATTTTCAAATTAAAATTGCTTTTGTTAATACTGTGAGAAGCGTTTAACTTCCTAAGCTGTACATTAAGACAAATTATAGTTTGATTATAAATTAGTATACGTTAAATAACTGTCAACTATACTGACGAGACGTAAAGTCGATAAATCACAATATGTAAGACACTATTGGCCGTCCTTTGTGAAAACAAACAACTTTTGAATGGTAAGTACAAATCAATTACTTGAAACAAATGTTCAGAAGGATATGAAACTTCCGCAATAGTATTGGAATTGCTACCTGTGTCATTAATCAGCTTTGATGTATGTTCTTGAAAATGAGCTAACTTGTAAGTCAAACGACTGACAATTTCGGTTATAGTATACTTATAAGTAATTTTAGTGGACACAAAAAGATGTAGGAGATGCCGAAAGGGGAAGCAAACATTTTAATAAATGAAATGGTAGAGTAATTCAGTCTTGAGAGTCACATACACTGATGAGCCAAATATTAAGAATATCTGCATAAAACAATGTTGATCCACTTTTTTAATTCAATACAACAGTGATTCGGCAAGTCATTGGTAGGTTTACGGAAATATCCAGCGCCCGAATGCGTCCCAGATGTGTCCAGATCAGGCGATTTTGGAGGCTAAGACATCAACGTGAGTTCTCTATCATGCTCCTCAAACCATTGTAGCACGATTCTGGCCTTCAGTCATGGAGAGCTATCTTGACGGAAGATGCCATAGCCGTCACAGAAAACATGATGCTTGAAGGGATGCAGGTGGATTAAATATTCTGTATTCACCTAGCGAGAAACGAGGCCTGCAGATCAAATATCTTTTTTAGATTTCACAGTCTGTCTGCCTATCAAAAATCAATAGCGCGTAAGTTTAAAAAGTTGAGGAATTTACCTAAATTTGCAACAGTTTTGTACTTTGTTGACCCCAAACAGACTATTGTGTTCGAAAGTGTGAAGAATTAATCTGCTTGGACCTCTAATCCAAACAGGCAGGATGCAAAAAGAAAAAGAAAAACTTTTTCTACTCCAGGGAATAGAGAACTGACGTTTAGACCTCGTCTAGCAGATATTTAAGATTATATTTATTTCTGTTTGATATCAGTTGTCTTCACATTTGTTAGTATTATACCTTTTCCGTTGCCTGCACTATCTCAAAACTGCTTTTACGAAGTACCTTGAAATTAGTCTCAAATAACGACCGTATCACATATTTATTCAATAAATATTACAAAATTATTATAACTAAAATATTTGATAAGTTTCGAGCAAAGTAAAGCATAAGTTCTTATTATGACTTTATTTTTGCAGATGTGAATTCTGTTAAACTGAAAGTTCTCTAAATTCAGAGATTATTGTATCCTAATAGATGAGGTAAAGATTATCTATAATGTATTTCATTGTGCGAGTATCAACGCTGTGCAAACTTGCGTACTGGAATTCGATACATGACCTAAAAATATGTCAAGTATCGGTTTTTGAACTGAATGACTGCCGTCCGACGCACCACATCTAGATCTGCGAAAGTGATTACAGTACTGAACCCTATTTGCGCATTTCTCGAATTTCCCTTATCCAATTTTTTTTTATTGATAAGTATTACTGAATCTGAGACACTGACGTTGCTATTCAGTTGTAATAAGGATTGCACAAAGGTGTTTTCATTTTAATTGTTTCTACAGTTTTAATGCAGGACTATTAAATCTTATTCCAGAACACTATATTCGAGTACGGTCTGATAATTTCTCGTTCTAAAGCCTGATTTATTCCGTGTATCACTCTGTTACATTAGTAAATAAATTTACAGAATATTTGCACGAACAAAAAATTTTTGTGGAAAAGTTTAGTCAGAATGCTTTTATGATATTCTTCAGCACAGCCAACAATCGTCGAAGCCTAGAATTTTTCGCACCACTCTCTCGTTTAAAACGCAGAAAATATGATAGTATATGAGAGTATAACGGTGCAACGTGTAGTTTCAAAAGAAGTAGGAGTGAACATGCGAGTTCCACAGGGTACTGTATTGGGATCATTGCTATTCATTATTCTCACGAATTATTGTGTTAACGGTTTACAGTCAGAAGTTAGATTGTTTGCAGATAACATAATGTTATATACAAGGATCAAAACAATAGAATACTGTAAAAAGCTGCAGGGTGATCTAGGTAGGATATCTAGCTGGTTAAGTCAACATGGAAAGAAGATAAATGCAAAGAAGTGCCAACTTATTAGGAACACAGATAAAAAGCTAAAGGTTGATTATGATTATAAAGCGGTGAAGGAGCTACTTATTGAAGACTCGAAATGTAAATACCTCGGCATAACATTTGATAGCAGACTTAACTGGGCAGGACACATTGGACAGGTAGTAGGGAAACGGTTTAAAATCCTTCACCCATTGGAAAGAGTGATTAGGGGATGCACTAGAGAAGTAAGGGAATTGGGGTATAGAACTTTGGGTCAGACCACTGCTGGAATATGGTGGTGTAGTATGGGACTCACATTTTGGGTACCAAATACAGGAGCAGGAGGGAATATAGAGAAGGGATGCCAGATTTGTCTTTGGAAATTAACAGAAAACACAATCGGTAACTAATATGATAAAGGAGCTGGGGTGAGATTCATTGGAGTATAGAAGGAGGGTGCAGAGAGTCATAGGAATATACAAGGCCAATCTTGGCCATGAAGCGCGGTAAGATATTGGTAGGAAAATTAACAGAGGTGCTTGGAAGGGTAAAGATGGCCATGACCATAAGCTAGCACCTAATGTCAGGTATAAGGGTGTGGGAAATTTTTCTTTTATAGGAAAAGATGTAATGGATTGGAATAAATTGCAAAGAGAAGTGATGAATAATTTATTGAAAACATTGAAAGAATTTAAAGTAAAAATTTATTGACGGCAAAAGTGGGTTGGGGGAGGAAGGTAGAAGGGTGGATGTGTAGGAAGACTGCTACCGGAGCGCGTGCTCTATTGAAATTTTATCAATTATTATTATTATTATTATTAATGTACAGCAGGAATCGGCCAACAATTCCTGATGATATCTACAGTACCTGCCAATTACGTTGCAGGTAGCACAGATCACTGGGTGTCCCCGACGTCTCATCTGGGCTAATTAATGCTGTGCTGTGTGTGTAACGCAATAAATTAATGCTTCACTGCTTTCTTCTTCTCAGGAGCGCTGAGAACGCGGCATCTCGTCCCTCCACGAGCACCACTGTGATTCTCCCTTTTCCGCCAACTGAAGGATATTCGAGTTACCACCCGAGACGTTGCATCATCTGCATTAAAGAGATTCCCTCCAGGGGGGCGCGACAAAGGCTCGAGGCAATATCGCAGCGAGCCTCGCCTCGCTACTTGGCTTCAGCCGCCAGCAAGAGCGCGTCGACATTTTCGCCACCGATTCTGCTTAGGCATTCTTTGTTCTCACTTCAGTGAGCTGCCTTCAGGCAAAATGTAAATATCCACTCAAGCTCAGCCACGGTGGAAATTAATTTTGACATCTATACTGTTATAAATCTGTAGGCAGGCTGTGCTTGTGTTTGTCTTTTTGTCGAGGTATCACTCAAAATCTCGTGAAGCAATTAGGACGGGGTTTTCACAGTTTGATAGCTTTTGATATAACTTAAAATCTCCGGTGTATCTTATGACCCTATTATTCGTTTGTACCGGGTGCCACAGATGACACTGCATCTCAGATGAAGTATCGTTTACGAATTCCCACCAGAGATCACGCTGCAACACAGATAAACGCTCCGCAGTTTGGATTTTTCTAATTTGTATGGTTAGAATACACGGAAAACGTAGCTCCCACCATGGTAGCCATTAATCCTGGTTCATGTGATAATCAACGTCCATTCGTCGTTCTCTGGCGCGGGAAGATGTTCCCAATGTGGTTTTCCTATGCATGTGAGAATCTCAGTCAGCTGAACCCCACAGAGAAATCTAATGCTTTTCTTCCGACGTGGCCATTTTTCTGTGTAGAGAATTATTTTGCAACTTCGTCATTGGGTGTTCAGACTGACGACACATTCATGCTCTAATCACAAACTTTTTAATAAATTCCTTCAGCCAGAAACGTTACAAAGTCTTTTTAAGTGATCTGATCCATATGGGAAACTCCCGCTAACAGATAACTTTATTTATTTATTTACTACAAAAATTCCTGTTTAACAATGTGAAGATTACAACCAACTTAATTTAAATTTAAACGACTCACAGCTAACTCAGTTAATACCATTACGATTACTGTTTATGATGATTACTAATTTATTTTATTCTACTGAAAGTTGCACACAAAAAGATAGGTTTCAATTTGTTGCAGAATCCGTCTCTGCCATGCCACTTTGCCCTAACCCTGTAATACTATCGAGTAAATGAAGCCTCCAATTTTACGTCAGTCTGATCCATGGAGCTGCCTACCGTACGTCGTTCTGGGTTACAACTACCAGTGTCAACTTCAAATTTGGAGATAACTAGAACCAAGCATATGCAATAATGATTACACCACTGTACATAATAATATGGTTTGTTATCAATGAATTTTCCTTACATAATAATTCATTATGTTGTTTGGTTACAACAACTCCTTGCTATATCACGAGAACAAGATAAATTGTTTACAGGGAATAGAATCCGCTTTTACAAAACAACTATTCCTGAAACTAAAACCATTATTAATTTGTGTTTCGATTGTCATGCTGTTACGGCTCTTATTTATCTTCTTCTTGTTACAATGTTTTTTGTTGTTTGTTTTTTTTTTTTTTTTTTTTTTTTTTTTTTTTTTTTTTTTTTTTGATGATCAGTAGAAACACAGTGTTATAATTTAACCGAAAACTTTACTTAACGTAAAAGAGCCGGTTAGTTTCTGTCAGTTTCGTGATTGTAGACGCTTTCTTGAACTGGAGACAGCTGGTGACCTTAACTCCATCTCAGGAGGACGACTCTTCCAGAATTTAACACTTTCAAAGAAAGCGAAGTAAATATTTTTTCGAATGTTAAGATGTAAGTATGTTTATCTACTACCAGGTAACTGTAGTAGATACCGCAATGTTTTCATCAGCTGTAATCTTTATAATATTTAATCTCGAAGTTATACTTAAGCTAATCCATGGACTACACAAGGTGTTTTAACATTTCATTTCCTTTATTAATGTTGATAAAAGAGAAATGAATCTCGCATCAGACATGAGCTTTTACGTATTCTAGAGCCTTCCACTAATGTAGTTCCCGCTTTGCAGCATTTCCAGATGCTGTTCACTAAGGTCATTTGTTCTGTACGTGAATCTCTACCAGCTTCACTCTCTGGCTGGTGGATGTTCACATACAAAATACAGCCGGCGGCAGCAATGAGAATAATGGAAGGCGTGCGGGCGCTCTGGCGGCAGCGGGACAAACTACATTACGCCGCCTGCACTGGGACTACTCATCTGCATGTGGCCTACATTACAGGGGCGCCTTGCACAACTTCATTGTACTTGGCACCACAATGTTATCCCTCTATTAGCAACCTCAGAAGTATTTCTCAATCCTTAAAACGTTATCCACTAGGTAAATCCTCATATACAATAACCGTAATGCATTATACAAATCAAAGCAATGTCACATTAACAAATATACTCTGAAGATTTATGCTTTCCTTGGTTTCTCTTTTCTTTTTAATACCTTAGAGTACTGATGTTCTTTTATAGCACATTTGAAGGCACTTTTGAGTGTAGTGAAATACTACTTCCACCAACCTATTTGAGTCGGAAGGACAGGAAAGATAAGATTAGAGAAATAAGGTGCCGGACTGATTCTTATATGAATTCTTTTTTCCCTCGTACCATTAGGGATTGGAATGCACAGCAAAGAGATTAGCTTTGGTGCTGAGCACCCTTTGCCACCCACAATTTGTGAATTGCCAGAGTATATATGTAGATGTAGATGTAGAAGGCGCTTTGAAAGTCGTAATACTTAGTTAAAGGTTGAATGAATGCAGTTCAATCGTCTATGAAGAATATTGCTTCAAGTCTTGCCTTTAAAACGAAATAAAAGATCCCTCAATTAAGGAACATGAAACGAATTTTTGCATTCAAAACGACCAGGAAAACTTTTAATTGCCAATCCACGTAAAGGTGACAATGTTATTCATGATTTAAGCTAAGCGAAACACCTTAAAAAATTAAAATACAAAGTTTTCTAGTCAGCAAGCAATATCTACAAGTTGTCAGTCCTCAATCCACATTTTTTACATACCTGTATGTGGCCAGATTCATGCCGATTTGTGATTGCTTGTTTTAAAAAGTTTCTATGCCTTAACTAAGCCTCATGCGAGATTCTTGTTTCATTACTTGTTCTCAACATCCAGGGGACGGCTGCCTTAGGTATAGTCAAATCTGGAGTTTTGGTTTTACGGCCGCCTGCCCTTGTTGACGTCTAGCATGTTATACCCACTGCCAGATAGTACTACGTACTATCTGAGGAAGCGAAGTGTTGCCGTCTCTATGCGGGATGTGTAACTATGTTCCGTATTATTTGTTTGCGAAATGTGTAGTTTATGAGGTGGGGATTGGGGTCAGTCCCGTCGTTCGCAGTGATGGCTGCGGAAAACCACCTGAGGACGGCCGGCACGCCGCGCCTCAGCGCACTCAGCTTCATGTAAGGCTCACTCAATCAATAATTTCTTATTTCCTATTGCCGGTTAGTATGCGTGCATTTTTTTTTTTTTTTATATATTTTAATTTAATGACGATGCTGATGTGTATGTATTCCAACACAATCTTGTGAATGTTCTATATAAAATACAGTTGAAATATTCTGGTCGGAAGACATGTTTGGATCAGCCAAATAATTACATGAAATCTTATTTTGTCCACAGCACATACAATCTATGAAATATGATTTTCTTGGAATTTTTTCACTTTCAGGGCGTTCTGAATTGTTTGATTTGGGATTCATCAGGTAACAATCCCAGCATTCCATTGAGGTGGTTATTGGAAATCGTTTGGAACCGAAATCTGGATGGAAGTATCGGATACCGTACCAGGGCGATTCTTGCTGTTATTCCCAAATTACGCGTTTCTTGATGTTTTTCCAAAATTAGGCGTTTCTTGATGTTATTCCCAAATTAGGAGTTTCTTGATGTTGTTCCCAAATTAGGTTTTACTACTGCAGACTGCAGGACTAGCACTAGATTGCGGAGATGTGTCTCTCGAAAGGTAATGGCTGATATGTATCTAAGTGCTTGTCCACAATCGTATCCAGTGCCTAGAAACGATAGGCACAAATTAAGTTTTGATGTTGCGTATTGGATGAAAATAATGTAAAAAGCTCTAGTAATCACAAAAGGCAACTTAAGAAAGTTAACGCCAGATAAAAATATTTCTGTATATCCCTCCTGCACATCCTTCCAGCTCAATATACAGGGGTTACCGTTATTTCATCTCTCTTTTTTTAAACTGCTTAACGTCTCTTTAACAGCGACGTCTTTAGAGACGGGAAAGGAGGGGGGGAGGGCAAGGAATGGGAAGGAATGGCCTTTTTGAGGGAAGCATCCCGGCATTTTCCTGGAGTGATTTGGGAAACCATGGAAAACTTAAATCTAGATGCCCGGACGGGGATTCGAAACGCCGTCATCCCGAATGCGAGGCCAGACATCTCTTCTTCAAATTCTTCCAATTCAATTCAGACTCCTAGTACGAACCATAGGACTTTAATGGTTTAGGAATACATCTTGTACAAAGTGTCTGACATTCATGAAAAACGTAGGACGTATTATCTTAGTGAACGGTGAAACATTTATGTCATCCGTCTTCTTGCAAGCGGCTCTGAAGAAAAGATGTAATATAGTTAATAAGGTTGGTGGGCTTGGCACAAATTCGGTTTTATTGGTAAAATGTTACTGTGCTTAGGCAGGCGATGAACAGACCGAAAGACGGAACAGGAAGGATGTAAAGTTTTTATCTCTTGTAGCTTGGATTACTCTCTGTCCTTATTTGAAGTAAGGAAAACCCGAGGTGTGGCAAGCGGCTCAACTGAAAAGCGGTTCCACCTTTCCGTCGTTGATTAATTACCAGTAAATATGTAAAATTAAAAAAAAATGTAATTCCGTACTCGTAACATATAAAATAAAAGATGTGATATTCTAACAACCAGTAAAATTGTCGAAATTGATGCGATGTGCTCCCTTCTTATGTATAGGATATCCACTATCGGACAAGCAGTTAATGACATGGTCTGTTATGAAGATGTTTCGATGATTCCTAGTTTTCGCTTTTCCGTTACTCCAGTGGAATGTCTTCAAAATGCAGTTGCCGAATTCTTTCCGTTCCTTTCCCCAGCCCAAGCAACATAAAAAAAATCACTTCAATGCTACAGAGAAATGAAGAATTATTTTAGAATTCAGCGCCCAGAAATTACCTTGATGTTACAATGACGATGTGAGACTTTTCCTCACTGCTCCGATCCAAGACTCAACTGATGGCATGCACTCTGCCCGTGCAATGATTACAACATACCAACCTGGTGTTTTCGAGTGTTTAATTCAGTTTCTGAGGACCGGCTGCCAGCCGCCAGATATTCCGCCACTATTGGAGAACGTTATAGATGTGAAATTCACAGATAAAAAACAGTTTGTAAATCACAAACAGTAGTCCGAAGAGGACAGCAAGGTCAATAAACCCAAGAAGAGGAAATTCATTTGCCATCCACCAACAGGGTCGGAGCCTTCACGAGGAGCTGAGTCACCAAGAGACACGCAGAGGCCGCCCACCAACGTAACTCCAAAAACAGGAACGGCTGCGCGCCTGAGTAGCGGCAAAGCCACCTCAGTCAGACGGCGCGCAGCCACTGTCCACACGGCTCACCTGTTACATCAACGTCACTGGGCGTCTCGTTCGCTCATTAATTGTGTAGTGATTTCTTAAATTCTTATAAAAATGGAAGTTAAAACTATCAATAATTCAAATAGTATATTTCTGATTATTTACCTTGATATTTTTCTTCATATTCCAGTTCAGTGCTTGATAAACAAACGTTAAATGTTCACTCGACAATAGAATACTTAAATAAACAAAATAAATTATTGAACTCCTTAGTTATGCACTCTTAGACTATGGAAGTGCGAAACGTTAAAGCAAGTAAAGAACGCAACGCGCCTAAGATCTACGAGATTTATTTCACACTTCATGATTAATAACTTCACTACAGAAATTCATAGTTGATATATACGGGGAATTTTTGCTTTGATTTGGTGCTTATTATTTTTTCAAAAGATTATGATATATAAAGTGTAACTAGAAAAAGGCTAAACTCATTATTCAATCCGAAGGTTGGTTGGATCCTCCCGAACGAGGACTGCCAGTTCCTTTCCTCTATACCTAGGGAACCCAAACCACAGTAACTTTATGGAGTACTTCACATTACACAGTAAACTGTACCAGACTTGAGGTTAAGGGGCTTTCAAAACCGGCGCTGAGAAAGGGATTCAAACCGGGAACCGTTCGCTCTCCAGCCTTAACCACTGAGTCATCACACCACACCAGGCAGTAACTCTCGGTCAGTTAAATTCATAGTCACACTGAAGGAACATTTTCCAGTATCGTGCTGAAGTCAAAAAGATTATAGTTCTGCATGTAGGCTAGTTTCAGAAATCTAGCAGTGTGGATGAGCGTTAGGCGAAACCACACCACCGTCAAGGCACAACGGGTTCAGGTTAGAGTCCTGCACCCCACGAACCAGCTGTCCTGGTTACGGTTTATTGGTTTTCCGAAGAGCTGGGAGGGTTCCTAATCTTCACCAGATAAACGATACGTTCCATAAAAAAATACTCTTTACATACACTAGTGGCACGTTTCGCAGGCAGATGCGAACTCAGACTTCCCACCCTTAGGATAAGTGCTCTGCATCTGATGGCGGCCCTGCGCCACTTCCCTTCCCCCCATTTCTTGATTAAATTTGTACAGACAAGTAGCTGCAATCCACGATAGCTGTAACAAGCGATTGAAAACCAAAAAATGTTGACATTAGATTGTAGTCAGAGTTAGTTGATGTGAGTTCAGTGCAGTGGATGTTGCCATCTGGTGAGTCAACTATCTGGCTGCTCATAAACGCCATTACGTAATTGGCTGCCAGAAATAGTCACTGTATTTGCCACTTTGCTGGCATACTGCTAAGGATACATTCGAGGTAGACAAGACTATGAGGTTGCGTAGACAGTTAGTGAATTAAATTCGCTGAGTATCGAGTTCTTATTCGTATCACAATTCAGAGTAAGAAAATTTCAGGTTTGAATAACTGTAGTTACTGACATTATGATAATATAATTATTATCTCTCCTTGATTACTGAATGAATAGGTACTCGTTTATCGGTGGTTAAAAAATGAAGTACGAGTGATGAAAATCGAGAACATAGTAACTATTTTTTTATTTCGGCTAGTGAGGACCATTTGAACATGGTTCGTTTTTTCTGGTTACTTCGACCTTCCAGGAAAGTAGAGGATCAAAGACCCAGTGCGCTTATGTCACCTGTGCGCTTTTATTCGGTCACCCTTGGACACATGTAACCAGTGTGAATGATAAAGTGATGGGTGCGGGGCGGGGGAGGAGTTATTGTTTCTGAAATGTGTAGCTTATGAGGCGGACCTTTCCAACATTTTCCTAGATCAAGGTTTTTCAGACTTATAGCTCCACGTACACCTACAAAATTTCCCAGGCAATGGCGAACCCCGTTAAAAAATTGGGATTTAAAAAAAAAACAATAAAAACAAGTTAACTTCAGGGGGACGGAAAATTTAGATTTCGGTGACATTTTTTTAGCTCCACTAGTGGAGACAATGGGGTGGCGTGGCAATGGAAGCAGCAAACTAATGTTCTAAGGGGCGGCAATCTCACAGCTTATGCCCCGGCTCGAAAAATTGGCAGTTCCGCCACTGCGTTCAGTCTCAAATCACGATAGTACGCGTTACACGTTTGTCAGCCGCCATTCTTAAATCTTGTCGCGAACCCACTTTGCCCTAGGTGATTGCAGGAGCCCGCGACCAGGACGGCCGGTACACGGGGCGTGCCCGGTCCCGTTGTACCAGCCTCACCGCACTGAACCACACTGGCGGGTCACTTAATACACGATACGTCATTTTTACTGTACTTGCATAAGTGTTAAAACATGGGATCATTATATCATATTAGATATAGATTGTGTATCGTGAATAATTGTCAACAAAGTTAACCGGCGTTAATCGAGAAAGTATGCCTGCAGTGGTGAGCACTGTGGGATGGATGCGCCTCCGGATGGGCCGCTGGCGCCATATTGATTGCCGTGTTGAGCTGCGTTTCACTGGGCGCCATCACTCTCCAATCACCACAAGTGACATCTTTATTTGAAATGCCAGATGTGTACCTGTCATAACACATCCATATCCACCGGTATGTGGATTGAATTTTGACACGAAATTAGTTAGGAATTTCGTTTTGTTTTAAAGAAAGAGCTGAAATGACTTATTTGTTGCGCAGATTTAAATTCAACGATTTTAATTTTGAGCGTGTAATTGTGTTTGCCCGCTAAAAATTGAAAAAAAATTGAATTGAATTTGGTTTCTATCACATACTGCTTACACCGCCACGGCCTTTTGAAACAAGTCACGTGCTACAAACTTTTGAAGCTGAAGTCAGGCTCAGCTAAACAATATAATTAATAACGGAGTCAGAATCTTTCTTTTTTATTATCAACTTTAATGTACTCCAACCCTTGCTATCCTGGGCTAATATCTTAATTTGAACATGAATATCGCACTAAACCTTTATTTTGCTGCAGCTTTTTTTAGTGGATCTGCGGAATTTCATGTTAGACGCACCCGTTTAAAGTTAAATCGCACGACCTTATTCGTAATTATATGCACAGTTCCCAAGTTCTACTCGACAGGAGTCAGAGTATTGTATCTTAGATGAAAATGACAAACTGCACTTAACTGGAGACTGGAAATTAGTTCAAGATATTGAGCGAAGCAGTTGCAAGGAAATGCTATAACTTGTGTCTATAAATTTCATTGAATTTACGGGATCCCGGTTGTGTACTTCAATACCAAGTTCAGTTCAGTGTTTGTTCCGTCTATGCTATTATTTAGCAAGCTCCAATTTATAAATACTGCTCTAACTATTATATCAAGCTTTATTCATGTAATTACAACATTACAGTGACGACTACACAAAACAAACACAACACGTATTAATTAAAACCGCCTATGCCCCAGGCCGGACTCGAACAGATGACTCTTACAACGTGAGGCCAGAGTGCTAACCCCTATAATGACAGGCCTGGCCAGTAAATTGTTAAGCTTTATTCTAAGAGCTTTAGAGAGAATGAACGTTAAAGATCATGTCGTACTATCATTTTCAGACTAAGGGGATCGAAAAATCACTAAGCAAAAAATAGTTTCTGACAAATACATGAGGACCAATAATTAAAAGTTTTTAAGAAATCACAGAATCTGTGGCTTCCAAATATCGTTTTATGAACCATAAAAGTTTAAATAATTTTGACTGTTATAGTGGCTTATTGAATAACTGGTATGACTGAGAGTCTTTGGCTTTCAAATTTAAGCTTCCTCTTGTCAATTTTCGTTCATATCTTTGCTGATAATGTTTTGAAACAAAAAAATTTTTGTGATATTTCTTTCATCGTACACATTTACCGCGGAGATAAGTGGAGACTGGAATGTGGTGAGTTACAGGAGATGTATGGATGCCTTTATAACACCTGGAAATGTACTGTTACCTATCATATTGCGTACGATTTACATATTTCACAACCCTATTCTCTGATCCAAACGCGAAGAATGGTGAAGATACATAATATAATACATGTGCTGTGATACATCACTTGCAAAGTTCCATGTTCTTTTTCGAAAAATTCCTTCGAAATCAAAAAGGATTCAACAATTATCTTTTTTTTTTTTTTTTAAAAAATCGTTACATAGTTTATCAAAAATCCGATACGGAAAGATTCAATTCAGGCAGCAATGATTCACAGTGAAAACTATTTTCCAGAATACCAGTGTTAAAAGTGAAAGTTTTTTTTAACTTTCTGAACAATACAAATTCAGTGTTTTATCAAAAGCTCATAATTATTCTGAAAAATATTCGGTTAGTAATAATCTATCGGTCTACCTAAGTCCGAAAGTAATCTAAAACGAAAACTAGATTTTTATTAGACTATTGAACCCTTTCACAGGACTCTGTTTCGAGTGGTAGTAAACCACCAAACAAAAATTCATCGCAGTTGGTGGGAAGCAATGTTGGGCTCCCCTTGCTACTCTTGCTGGCATTTCACTAACTTGCTTTTTCCTTATCGACTCACTCGTGAAGGTTTCAATATGGAACTTAAAACTGAAGTTATTAAACGTGAAATTGGAGATATATAGCGCAAAACAGTTCAGAAATTTTTGTCTCTGATGCGCAACGCTACTTCCATACTGTGAAAGACATCTTTTTTTTTTAACTAAATTGTGTGTCCATTGTGTGTCGACAAATATATCGATAGCGACATCAGTGAAGACCATTACGCGATGAAAATGTTTATATCAAGATAAATTATTGTCTCTATTGCTGGATTAAAATTCCAACATGGATTCTTCCCTAAACAACATCACAGCGGAAATGTATTGAACATACCAATGTACAGCTGCAATTATGATAATGAATGCAGATTGTAGTGTATCGCTACATTACATAGTATATTCACGTCATGCTGGACTAATGGCTCAGGCAGGTGGACAAGTGAGACTAAGGGTGACAGGGCTGCTTTGGAATGCGACCTTGGGCAGGTACCGAGGAGCCGTTAGGTGTGTGTGGAGAGGACACAGTAGGCTGCAGGCAGTGGTTGTGTGCGTGGCAGCCGACATGAGAGAGAATGTGATGTGCAGCGGCTAATGTTAGCACGTGCTACTGCGGTGCTCTGTGTTCCATGTCGCCTAAGGAGCCGATGAGGCAACCAACGGACAGATGGGTCGTCGCCTAGGAAGACCAGTGGAAGCCGACCTGGCGCCTTCGAAAAAATGGTAAGCACAGAGTGATCCTGATAACCACCCCAAGAAATTTCGTATTGATAACCAAACCTGCCGCCCTAGAGATTCGCATTTCCCCGTTGTGCTTAGAGGAAGGACACCTAACAACCCCTGGGAACTGATATGTGGAAACTATTATATTATACGTGGGTTTATTCATTGTAATTGAGAAGTAATTGTTATAATAAATGTCAATATTAAATGTACGTGAAATGGTGTTGCCAACAGCAAAATCCCAATTCCACTTTTAATTAATTTCATTTAATAATAATGGTTTTGTTGATCAATTAATTAAATTAAAAGTATTTAATTTTAAAAGAAGGAGTACAAGTATACGCTTCAAGATCGAGCAATCTCTTTTCTGCCTGCAAGGAGAGAGGACGATAATGCAAGAACTAATGCAATTAGATTCATTTTATTTTATTTTTACTTTGGCTTCACGCCTCGTCGTCGTCGAGGTCATTAGAGGGGAAAAAGGACTGGGGGTAAGGAACGAGAAGGAATCCGTCCATTGCCTTTTGGAGGAATCAACAAGGCATTCGACTGCAGTGATCTCCGAAAACCAAGGAAAACCCAAATCTGGATGCCCGTTCCGGGATGCGAACCCGCGTCCTCCCGAAAACGAGGCCAGAGCGTTATCGCTCACCGATCACGCTCCGTCTGGAATAAGAATTGTAACTACCAATAAACGTTACATATACTATAGATCTGGAAGACGTTACCGTCTATGAGTCTGTAACGAAATTTGTGGAGGCGAATAATATTAAAATCTCTATCAGAGGACATAAGGGTCAAAATTCGTATTAATGCCCCTGCAATTAAACATGGACAATTATTTTTCCAGGTGCTTGGTTTGTTTTCTCGCATAGCGGTAGCAGATACAGTTTCTGGAAGATTGACCGGCACTGGGAACATTATTCAGGGACCCCATTTTGTTGGCTGCAGAAGAACTGATGTGAACTCTAGAAACTTAATGCACCCTCTTTCATGAATTTCTGTATGTATAAGGATCAAAGAACTGTATTATAACTTTCTACAATTACAACACATAGATACGAGAATGGCTGGAAGATCACAAAAACAGATACCAATAAACAAACAAAAAGTAACAAAATAATAGCCACTGCTATATGTGATTTGTTTAACTTCAGATAGTTACATTTCACAATGATCAGAATACGCAAACGTTTAAAAACTCTAACTTCCCGAAGCTGTTATAACTTGCCGACTTTAATATCTGCTTACCACCACTATCCTTTATATTGGACTGAGCTTGTTGGATGAGCGGTTTTCGATTTTCTATGACTTCCCGAGATCACTATAGGGCAGCGCTTCTCATCCTTCTTCAACCTGAGGGAGAGTAAATTATGACAAATAATTTTACGGACGACGAACTCTCGCAAAAATGTCATTAACTTATTCTTACAGGATCGCCATTCCCTTTGATGCCAGCTGGTCCAATGTAGTCTTATCCTCATTTCCTGGAAATACCAGATTTTTGTCTGTAAGTTGATTCATGCCTTTTACAAAATTTGATCTTAGGCTTATATCATATGCTCTCTTATACCCTGTGGATATCTGATATATTATCCTGGAATTATATTGCATATTTTAATATTTAGTATCCTTGAATTTGGGCTTCCTTAGCTAAGGTAAGTTTGTTAATTCTTAGGGAGAATGTTTAGTTTCCGTAGCAACGGGTATCTGCAAATGGGTGCTTGAATAGTAACCTTATTAAGGGGACCTGGACGTGAAAATGAGTAAACAAAATCGTTTTTTTTTTCCTCTATCTGATAGAAAAATTTCTCCTGTTTCCAAAAATGTATGGTTTATCAACTTTTAGATTGTTAGTTTGGTCCTAAATGCTCTTTAAAGAAATGTCTGCACACCAGCCTAGCCTTCTTTCAGCTCACTGTTGCTGTCATTTTCTCAAAACTACATTTTTAGAACATTAGGTACATACATCTTCACAATAGTTTGAGCTGTTTACCAAATTTCTACCAAGTGAAGAATGGGACAGTCTGTTTGTGTTATGCCTAATACATTGCCGAATTTTTTTTTTTTTTGTCATCATGCATATAATTTTAGTGATAATTTTAAACAAAATAATTTGGTGGTTTGATAAGTTTTTTTTTATTTTCCCTGACGTATTCCGAACTACAAAAGGAGAGGCATAATGAGTACCTAGAAATGTTGACTGTAGTCTGACACAGTTTGAACGCTAATAGACTGATGATGCACTAGTAAATGGTACCAGAATGGGAATGTGTGTTATAAAACCATCTACTAGATAAGATGTTGTAATTTTTAAACTATAACATATAATTAGTTAATGTGATTCAGTGTTGGTGCAAAATCGCAACTTCCTCCGCATTACAGATCATGAGTAATGTGTCTTTAAACGAGGCGTAAAAACGCAGTCTGTCCACGTCCAGGTCCCCTTAATGAAGCTGGTGAAAAATACTCACCTAATTCTATTCGCCACAAAGCGATATTCATAAGAAGTCGTGTGATTATGTAGTAAATGAAGAAATACTAGAATACATGTACAAATGAATTATACATAGAAATCTTTTCAGCAAACATAGTTAAGGAGAGCTTGCATAATTCGAAGAAGTCTGATTCGTTATTGATGTAGTTTCTGTGTTGGAAATTGGACACCATTAAAAGTGTTTTAACTATGTGAAGTATCCAATTTTGATTTCATTATACTTAGGCGCCTATGACAGTTATCAAATCATAAATAGTGCCAACAGCTAAACGACGAATTAAAAGAAGAATAAACCCGGAAAATCCTACAAGCCTCACACAGTAGAGCTGTAAAAGTAAAGAGAAATTCTGTACCCGTATGTATTTGTTACTAAACCAATCAGTATCCGTTACTTTCGAATCGTTACTTGTTACTTTCGGTACAATCAAACAATAGCATGAAGCATTGGATCAAGTCACGCCACGTACGGGATAACTTCGTTACTATCGTATCGTTTCGTTACTCGTTACTTTCGGTTCAATCGAACACTAGCATGAAGCATTGCACCGCGTCGCCTCGCATACGGGACGACTTCGTTCGTACTTGGTAAAGTTTAAGTAAATTGTTTATTTAATAAAATAAGTTTTTATAAGTTGTACATTTTGATAAAATTTAAAGTCAAGTAATTAGCACTTGGATCTTACGGTAAACCTCTGAACGTACACTTGATTTACTGTGGTGAATATTATATACAAAAGAATAATCTAATTTCAAAACAAACACCTGTTTGCATACAAACAAAAAAATTCCTGACCTTTCACCTGACAGTGAAATATCCAGTGACAATAACTAATGACAGTTATTTTTTAAAGTAGTCTGCTCAAAACCCTTCATAGAAGCCTGATGTGATAATGTGACATGTATTTAACAAATATTATAATCTCATCAAAGTATTTCGTTTTAATTAGGAGTTTTCATCACTGTCTTCCTTTACAGTTTGCATATATTTTTGTAAATTCCTTATCTTTTTATGATAGGTTTGTTAAAATAAATGTGGACATTCCACCAAATCGGGCCTGCAGGCAAAATACTATTGACTCCTGTGCTAATTGTTTCATTTTAAAACTATCAATATTCAATACTTTTAAATCAATAACGAAGGTACAGGACAAACATGCGATTAGATTAATTGTTGTTGCGTCGCGGTTACAAAAAACATCAACATCAAAGCCAGAACCGCATTAATGATTGATCACATGGATCCTACGGTAATAATACAATAACTAACACAAGGCAAAAGGAATAAAGTCATTGTAACTTGTTCTTTGTTTATGGAATTCTGTAACTGCAAAAAAGGGCTGCTAGATTTGTTTCTCAAAATTATCGCAGAACGCAATCAGTAACAAATATGATAAAAGAGCTGGAATGGGATTCATTGGAAGACAGGAGGCGGGTGAAGAGGGTCATGGGAGTGTACAAGGCGTATATTGATGGTGAGGCATGGAAAGATATTGGTGTAAGAATTAAAAGTATTGCTTGGAAGGGAAAAGATGACCATGACCACAATCTCTCGCTCGATTTCACGCACAAGGTCTGTGGGAAGATTCTCTTTTTAAGTCAGTGTTTCAGGGATTGGAATTGGTTACCAAGAGAAATTATGAATAATTTACCAAATACGTTGAAAGAATTTAAAGTTAAAATTTGTAGAGGGTAAATATACGTGGATGAAGGAAAGGGGGAAGATGAGTACGTAGTACGCTCCATTACAATTTTATTAAATATTATTAGAACAAGTGCAGAGATGTAGATCACAAACTATTAGACAACTTTTTTATATTGTAAATTACACTATAAAATAAAATAGAAGGTATCAATTCTTAAAATAAACAAATTTCACAAATGTATGAAATCAATAAACCTCACTAATGAACTATCAATGAAAAAACAGTAACTATCTCAAATTATCCATAAAAATTTTCTATTTACAAATTATGCACTGTAAATTTTAATGTTAAACAAAATAAAAAGTACAAAATTAGTTTTTACGTTGGTAAAATTAGTTACCTGCGGGAGCTGGAACGTGTTCGTATCTATACGACTAATGCGAGTAACGAAACATGCGAGTAACGAAATGAATTTGTGAGTAACGATTCGGTACCTCGAGTCAGGCGATGAACCCGTTACTCAGTAACGAATACATCGTTATTTTTGCAGCTCTATCACACAGTATGAGTGCTGTATCTATTTTATGCGAATAATTTTTACGAACTTATATTTTGTTATTGTATTTTAATTTAATTAGCATTAAGTTTTTAATATTCTGCCTGCAGATCACCAAACCCGTCACAGGTTGAGAAACACAGCTCTAGACGAATATCTTGAGGGTTTCTTCAAAATATTGTTTTCCTTCCGGTTCTCTCTCCTCATATCCCGGCTCTAATGACCTCGATGTCGACGAGCCAAAACATCGGAAACGAAAACAACTTTGTATTGGTGAAATAAGGTGTGACGCGGATGCTGTTACGAGGTTGTAAGCTGCGGCACCTTTGTCGCCTGTGCACCGTGGGAGCGGTCCTTCGCGTGTCGGCACATTAAGCGGGCTCTGTGTTCCGCAGCGCTAATTGTCACTGCAGACAGTCCAGAGAATAGAACGTCCGCTTCCTGAGTCTCATTCATTACGAGAACATTAAGACCGTGAATTCTAAGCCTGGATCAAACGAGTTTCCTTTGCCTTGTCACGTCGACTATCAGTTAAATTAAAATAGTTACCAAACCAACTTAGCTTGCAGCAGACATTGCTCTTGGTGCTTTGGCATTTCATTCCAAAAAAAGGCCTGAGATATTCTTATGAAATAGAAAGAAACGCCAAATTTATTACGCTACACACAATTTTATTCTCTGAAAAAATAAAAGAATTCGGCATAATGTGAATCTAAATGTAATAAAAACGAAAATAATAAAACTTCCGAATCGATAAATCTATGAGACTTCTACAAAATTTCACAAACCGGAAATTTTATGAGATTTTAGGCGTTGCTTGTACCTAAGTTAACTGGTTATTTCTTTGAATCTTGGCATGCATTTACTTCTCAATACTTTAAAATAAATCCGAAATTCTCTCTCGTTGCATTTATCAGTATCTGGTGACTAATTTTTCTCGAATGAGGTTCTTATCTTTTTCTCGAGCACAGGCTACTCTCCTGATTAATTTCCTTAGATTGTTTATGAGTTGAAACAGCAACGAGGTCCTGATTGGAGTATATAAACACAACGTGGTGCTATATTTGATAAAAATTATGCAATGGATTCACGAAAAGACGGAAGTTGAATGAAAATATATGTCAGGTCCGCAAATCGATGTGCATTTCACCTTCAGTTCAGTATTAAATAAAAAATGCTTCATTAGGTTTATTCTTAAAAAAAAATGGTTTAGATATTGCTCCCTCATAAACATACGGGTTTTATTTCAATACTCTTATTAAGAATAAATGAAACCAGTCGGGAACGCCGGACGGTGATTCGAACCAGCGTCCTCCCGAATGCGACGCCAGAGTATTGCTGCTCACTCATCACGCCAGGTCACATTCTATACAACTGCAACGGCGACGAAATTATCACAGTAATACATACGAATGAACAAACGGACTTGATGTAATTATGAATTTTCTGTTTTCCCATTTTTTGATAGGGAGGAACAAAAACAAAAGCAACTTCGTTCCTTTTTTTGTATGAGTGGAACGTTTTTGCAGTAACGTACTGATAGTTTACAAGCCAAAACATCTAAAAGTGATGAAAATATCATTTCGTCCACAGACATAAAGAAATTTGTGGCACAATGTCAGTTTGAATTAAACTTTTTTCTTAAATATGTGTTGCCGTGATTTTAAATACTACAAAATTCCTGTCCTTTTTTGTGGCGATGTTTCTAGAGGAACGAAAAATTGACCATTTTCGCAGTACTTCTTGTCACTCATTTCACGATCCATGTAATCTAATGTAAATATAAAATAACAAAATACCTTTGAAACCTCATGGGTATCCTACTGCTATTTTAAAATCACTCAAATGCAGTATGACCAACTGTTCAGACACAATCAACACGTAAGTTGCATCGCACAGTTGGATACAAAACAGAGGGTTTAAAAACATCGTTTATTACATTATTACTGGAAGACTAAATTATCATCAAATTAAATTAGACGCATATATGTATAAATACAAATATCAAATAATTTTTTAATATTACTTTTAGCTGCCCAAATTATGAATCAAATAGGAGCTAATTATACTCAATTAATTTTAAATTTACATCACGTTTGGCTCAGTAGGTTAAGCTGTTGCCACACTGTAATGGAAATTCACATGTCACCAGATTCTGCCACCTGACTACGGTATCTTGGTATTTTCACTTAATTCTCCAGATTCTTGCCAAAAACAAAACAACAAAAACAAAAACCGCAGCTTATGCTTGAAACAAAACTTCCACTTTTTGAAGACAGTTGTCGCCTTTTTTTTCCTTCCCGTGACACACCTTCCCGTTAGTGAATCGCAGCATTATGTCAAATACCACCGAAAAAAGCAGTACAATTTCTAAATAGCAAAGCTTTGCCTTAAAAAACGAAAGAAACTCTGCTTCCCGATTGGACGAACTTTGGCAAACAAAATATTTCAGTGAATTTGCTGTAAAAGAAGTAAGTTGTAGCATTATTAGAATATACGACTAAGTTCTGGAACTTCGTGTTTAATCTGCTAATCTCTACTGAGTCCAAAGAAAACTTTTTAATTAAAAGGATTAAAATACAAGTGCACGGAACGTGATCTCCAATATTTTACTAAATTAAGGCGCCTGAGCAAAGATGGCGTTAGAATTGTCGTGACAAACGGGCCTGGAATTTTGGCACGTTGTAGTAGCAACATCTGCCAACATGGAGAGAGAAGTCAAAGAGCTTGGTGAAACATTGTAGTGCTAGTCCGCCAAGAGAGAACTCGGTCGCACCAAAGAACATTATTTATCCGCTAACTCTACTGCACTTCCAAAGACGCGTAAAGCTCAAAATGTATATCTGAGCATTTCTCTTGCTTTCTTTTTTTGTGTGACTTGGCAGAATTTTAATCGTTCGCGTCTTCTGCCTCTGCCAGAGCTCTGTCCTTATGGATGTCTCTGAAGTGTCACCAGTTGTCTGTAAAAATGTATAATCTATGGTCTGTATTATTAGTGCATCTATTTGTTTGCGAAATGTGCAATTTACGAGACACATACTGGATACCGTAAGAGTAATTAGTGAGAGTACATCTTGATTTAAAATATATTATATATTTCCAAAATAAATCTATTTTTTTCAGGAAAACAATGCAGTATCTTATCATTAATGGATCAAAGAGTGTGCCCGAAACAACGATCTTAAAACTACGATTTTAAGAACTTTAATTCGGAATTGATGTTCAAATATTATCATTTCACAGTAAAAAAATCTCCCTTTTTTAAAATGGTTCTTGTTTGAAATACAAATGAATTAGCTGATGTATTTTTAACGAGATGATTCCTTTCAGGATCAAATCGAAGATGTGTCATGTTGTTATGGTCAGATTAACGTTGAATCTCGTGGGTTTAAAGCTCAGACTTTTTTGTCTTTGGACCTCTGGTACGCGGCGCACAACGTAACCATTAAGCGCCTGGTAAATACATTCCTGACTGCAGCAAACAAATGTACTGGGGCTCAGCGGCACTCGTGCATTAAGAGGGAGCAGTTTGCACTGCAGAGTGACGTCAGGCAACGCAGAAATTAACTTGTCTGGAACCTCCCACGAAATAAATTAACGCCGGGTGTCAACGCCAGGCGACAGAGCAGAAACAAACATACAAAGCCCTGCAGTCCGATGAAGAGACAACGTAACCAGTTGACATGCGTTTTTATTTCCTCTGTGACTTGGTGGGTTAAGCTAAATGAGCAGATGGCTAAAAACCACATGTGGGCCAACTTTTAGTTTGTGTTGTCAAGCACTTTTACTTTATCCGAGTTTGGAGGTCATCATGTGGAAACTAAAAATTTCATTCCAATACTACCAACTAGCCCCTCGCCCTAACCAGAATCCTAGCCTCTTCCAAACCCAAATATCGTCCTTAATAACCGCTTTCGTTTATTTTTCGCGTAGATTAGTGAGTGTACAATTGATATAATTCTTTCTAAACTACTTGCTAAGAACATTTTCGGCATGCAATACGAAGACAGTTTGAAATGAGTGGTTTCCTTAACCACATAACAAGAAGAATGTTGGGTTCTTTGTTCGGCTAAATGGCAGTAAGAAAATGAACATCCTATATAAATATTGTAAAGTAATTTATGACAGCTTAATTGTAGTGCCTCGATTTTTTTTTTTTTTTTTGCATAATAGATATTCGAATACCACGGTTTCTGTACAATTTTTCGTCAGTATTAAGTGTAACTATAACATGATTCCCAACTATTTTATTTTCGTTTTTAAATATTTGTTGTTCAGTAGAAACTATATAAACTTTAAATACATCTTTAAAATGTATGTGCCTCATGTTCTTATTAACTAAAGAAGCTAGTTCCACAAAATTTAGTTACTGAAATTTCACTCTGTTTCCTTATGTTGTTACGATCGGGGGATTAGCAGCCAACAAGAGGAAAAATCGTAGCGGAAGGTGAAGGCATGAGATGGGCATTGACCATAACATAATTACTAGTGGGTAAAAGAAATGCCAAGAGTACCAGTTATTAGTAGAGAAAATACAGAAGATGGAATTACGAACATAATACCGTAAGGCTTGGCAACAGTTAATCAACTATAAATACAAATATTATATTTCTGCTTTCTGTCAAACAAGTAATTTCCGTAAGTCAGGAGTAACTGTATCGCCATTTCTTTATAACCAATAACAAGTCTTGGTCATGAGGTAGCTGGATTGCACCGAATTCACGAAGAATACTCAGTTTAAACCACTCCTCAGTCTTGGAAATTTGTTTTACCCCTTGGTTCTCCTATACTTATAGAATGAGAGAATTATGGTTGTGGTATATTGCTAAGATCACAGAACGGCGAGAGAAACGAAAAACTTTTAATGTCTCGATGGAACTCGTCAACATATTATATCCGCTTTTAGTATTCAGACAAATTATAACTGTCATTAAAGTAATTGCTGTAAATATCAATCATTTTCTTTAGTGAGTATGAAAGCTGGTATAAATATTTGAATTACGAACCAATACAATACATGAATATCTGCCAGACACGAGCCATCCCAGTGTCATAATGACACACACAGTGATAAATATCAAAGTTTACGACATTTTAGCCGTTACGACAATAACGATTATGTTCAGCGAATGTTTATTACCACTATCCGCCAATAAGCAATGTAACAAATCGCACTTTCTAATACTCTGTTATTTAACTCACATAGAAGAGGCACATTTCCACTGTTGCCCTCCAGTATGTTACAAGCAAAAATACTTTGAAAATTTAATGTTGTTTACGGGATTTCTTCTTGTAATGCAACAACTACTTTTTTAAAATTAAAAAAAACGGCAATTACTAGAAAGTATTTAATTTTTGGTAATGACCGTTATGATACACTAGCTTTAGATTCTCGGAAATCTAAGGCGTACCAGGTTTAGTACGTTTATAAAGTGTACGGTAACATAAATAATGTTATTGGTAATTTCAACGAGTCAGTTCCGCGGAATGTCAGAAGATATAACGTAATAAGAAATAACGTAATAAGAAATAACGTAATAAGAACATATGCGATTGGGTGAAAAATTAGGGAAAACAAGTTACCATATTTAAGTGTGTCGTTATTTGTGGAATAGTAACCTGTCATTTATAAGAAAATTGCAGCACTTCTAGAAAAGATTACCTACTAATTGTGAGAGAAAACATTCGGCGGATGTAGAGCAACGTCAATTCACGATCGACAGCGTGTCAGTAAGTAAAGCAGCACTGTCATGAATGATCAATCAATTTAAATCTTCCAGTTATTCCCTCACAGAATATTCTGTGCAGAAGTAAAATATTCGGTCATTCACATGTACCCACTCAATTACAAAGTGAAAGTGGTCCTTCTGATTCATCCTGTATACGTGGCACGCCTTTTACGTCAGCAGTAGACGCTTAAAACGTTGTCCGCATATTCTTTCGTGCAATTTTAATTTGTCTGTGAGTATTTTGCAACAGAATACTATTTTTAATAATACAAGGCATTTTCCAGTTCAAATTA
The DNA here is from genome assembly GCA_031002005.1 of Vandiemenella viatica. Classification (NCBI taxonomy): domain Eukaryota; kingdom Metazoa; phylum Arthropoda; class Insecta; order Orthoptera; family Morabidae; genus Vandiemenella; species Vandiemenella viatica. Next base: position 121,502,475 of record JARYHS010008075.1, on the reverse strand, counting down.
ATTCAAGGTTTCCCTCAAATTAAATTGATGGATACAGACCATAAAACCTTACAAAATACATCTGCATATTTCCTGTTAAATATTTGTCAAGCCACCAAAGTAAATGTTCTGAAAAAACACACAGAGTAGTTTTTTTAAAACATTTTTTATGTTTATTGGGGCAGATACAGCAATAAACATCTTTGTAAAATTGGGAAAACAATTGCTTGTAACCTTTACAGCCTGTATTTTTAAGGTTAACGCCTCGTCGACGTTGAGTTCATTGGAGACGCAATAAGTTACAGAAGGATTCATGCAGGCAACCGCCTGCAGTAATTTCAGGAAACAATGTAAAATCGAAAGCTGAATTATCGGACGGGGATTTGAATCCGTGTCCCCCCGAATGCAAGGACCGAGCGTTAACCGCAACCACCGGGCTCGAAATATTGAACTGGAAAATGTCGGTAAGATCGGTTCACTGTTACCGTAGTTACCGTGTTCAAAAATCCCTCTCCATAAGATGCATTCACATCCTTAGAGATTGACATCATCAGCATAAAGAAACTCTGTACCGCTTCAGAACATCCAACTCCAAATTGTACCCGAAGGCAAAAAAGGAAATAAAGTGTTTTCTACCTTAAATTAAGGATGCTGTGATGTGAGGAGTCTAAAAACGAAGAATTTGTGCTCGTAGTGAAGTCGGGGTGGAGAAGTAATCATTCGTGTGCCTGCAGAGCGACCCAATTGGAGTGTCTCTTGTCAGCTGATCTGCCGTCGCACGCACACCTGCAAATTAGATTTGTGTGGAGGCGTCGGCTCGCTGGTAATCTCGTTTGCTGAAGGCCTGTCCGTCCCTCTGTCTGCACCGCAGCCTGTCGTCATCCGACCAGCCCGCCGCCAGGTGGCAGCTTCGATAACTAACCTTGCTTAGCATCGCTTCCATCGATCTGCTGTCTATCATGCCCAATGCACGGAGAAGCAAACACCGCCATAATTAACTGATCTGTATCTTATGCTAAAAGTGATTGTTAGCTACATGTTCTGGTTATCAGGAATTTAATTCGATAGCTGATAGTAATCCTAAAGAACAGCCAAAAAATTAGAAACTTTTGTTTTCCATCTGCCTTTTATTTTAGGACATGTTCCTTCCGTTTATGTATTGCGCGTGAGATATAACACTGTGGCTAGTCTTCGTTCTGCGTTCGTATGAACCGGTTTCAACAATTATTGTCTGTTCTTCGTCTCTCGGGACATAAATGACACAATTCGTATTTACTGCTGGGTTGTGTCATCTCGCTATGATTGGGCTGAGGAACGGAATCATTTATAGATACTTTTCTATTCCAGGGATTCTGTTTAAAAGAATTTTATATTATTTTGCTAAACAGCTGTGTATCACAGCAACGATATTGAAAGCAACGGGTAAAATTTAAGTTATGCTTTCATTTAGAATGAAATGCGACATTTCTTCGAGGAGTTAACTACAGTAAAAATTTACCATTTACTGTATAAAAAAGTACTTTCATCTTATGTTCTAGGGTCAGATAAATCTACATTTTTAGTTCATTATTTTTCTTTTACAACTTCATCCGAAACATATGTTATTGTATGCTCATTAATTTGAGAATAAAATACCTCTAATTATTAATTATCGTCATTATTAGGAGACTGGACAAGCAGTTTGCGAGAGACAAACATTTCGTGGAAATATCAGAGTCACCAACATTGAGCATACAATCATTTAGTAGAAAATAGAGACAACGTCACTGTCTAAAATTACTGCAAGATTCATGGGACATTTTATCATCTGCAATCTTCTGTTGTGTCAGCTGATTCAATACTTGGTACATGATCTACAGCTTCACTTTTACTGGGTGGTTATGAAATGTTTCTCTATCTTAGTAATGCGTGGCGTTACAGTAAATAGAAAGAATCCTTGTGTGGTATGATGTACTCTCTTTTCCTTCCTTTTATTCAAAAACTTAAAGCGTCTTGCATTGACCGAAGAGTATTTAAGACTATTTTGGGTGAATAAAGTACATACGCGATAACGCTTTATACACACGGCGCGCGCCGTGTGTATAAAGCGGCGGTGGTTCGAATCCCCGTCCGGGCATCATGATTTGGGTTTTCCATGGTTTCCCCAATCACTCCAGGCAAATGCTGGGATGCTTCCTTCAAAAGGCCATGGCTGAATTCCTTCCCATTCCTTGCCCGCATTCCTTTCCCGTCTCTAAAGACCTCGCTGTTAAGAGACTTTAAGCAGTTTAAAAAAATAAAAAAATAAAAATTATACACGTACCAAGTGACCATGTTTGAAGCTCAAATTATGTGAAGCCGATTACATTCGTCATTGGCTTTTAATGTTTGAAGAACGTAGCCTTTGTGCGGATTTTTTTTTTATTTTTTTACGGCTTTACGCCTCGTAGACGGCTAAGGTCATTAGAGGCGGGATGGGACTGGGGACAAGAAACGGGAAGGAATTCAGCCGTGGCATTTTTGAAGGAAGGATCCCGGCATTCGCCTGGAGTGTTTTGGTGAAATCATGGAAAACCTAAATCTGGATGCCCGGACGGGGATTCGAATCCGCGTCCTCCCGAACGCGAGGCCAGAACGTTAACCGTTCACCTGCCACGCTCGGTCCTTTGTGTGGAGAAGCGTAGGCTAGTAAAAACAAAAGAGTGTGATATTACCTAAAAAGAAACGAAATATAGAATTATTTTGAATATTTAGCATATTTTCACATCATAACGAGTCTTAGGTTCCTCTGTACGATAAGAAAACTCTTTGATTCATAGGAATTCAAATTTTTTCCTTATGTTGTTGGCATGGCTGATTATAAAATGAATTAATCCTGGCAGAGATATCTGGGAAACATATACTGTGTTCCAAACATTTTATCGTAGACAGCTGGCACAAATTTTGAGGCAACTTTGCACCCAGGTGGAGAACATAACGGCTTATAAAATGTTTGGAGTCCCGAAAAGCGTAAACGTTCCTTCACAGTGCACATTCACAACAGTCTTTTGCGCATTATGGATTAATGAAACAGGTAATTCTGTAACAGCTGGTGTTCCGGCAACGGACGCAAATTTCCCGTTGGTAACCGCAGAGCCCCAAAGCCGCAGACCGCTGCCAATCCAGTTCGCACAACAAACTTAGGCGACACCCAGCGTGCACCGCGCTGGCAGAACGTAACTTCCTTTTCAGAGCACTCATGGTTTGTTATGCTGTTAATATTTCGCGCCATTGAACTGTTGAATAGTCGTATTCCTAGCTCTTAAAAAAACTAATGGCGATTAAAAAAAGTAATTAAACTTTCAGGTGTAGCCGACAGGTCAACGGTTTATACATTTTACTGTACTAATAGTAATAATAGCAACTACAACATTGACGGGATGCTATTATTTTAAACCTGAAAAAATCGAATAATTTGTAATATCACTGAGATGGCCAACAACATATCGCTCAGGTCAGATTTCCGAATAATAACGGACAGATTGCACTCTTCCCATGAATGGCGCTGTTAAAGCACGCTAAGAATTAAGGTTAGCTGTTTATCTTTGGGTAATATATTACACTTTATAGTGATTTAATATTTTTTGCCTTTTCAGGCTAACCATAGAGAAAAGTATATATTTCGTTTAAATTACATGGTACTTATTAGTTGTTTTTATTTACGCTCTATCATTTGTAACAGTTACTTTAACCAGATAACAAAATAACATACATTTTTGACGTAAGATTAGAATCAGGGAAGATTATTAAATAATCAGAGAAATTTTAGACGAAGCGTAGGTTTTCACGAAATATATATTTAACTATCACTAGATATATCAATAATTATGTGTTAAAATTGGTTATTTTTGATTAAAAAATAAAATAAGAAAATAATGAATCATTATTCTTTTTTGAAAAATTATACTTTCCCAAGAATCTTTCCCATGACAAATGAGTTAAAACCGCCATTTTTTTACTTTTTTTTTTTACTAGTTCTGAATATGTTGTTTGAGCTAGGGATTTGAGGATTCCACAAGATGACCTATTGACTAGCTCAACATGTTTCAATGTATTTTAGTCCTTTATTTTTAAAGTCGATCCTGTTCTTCAATAACACAGACGCTATATTTGTTCCGAAGCCATACATATTGGTGCACAGAGCACTTGTAGGTATTGCCAACAACACAGCAAAGGAGAGTTCCGCAACAATAACCACAGCAGTGTTGTTATTGAGATCGTGAAACACATAATTTGTAAATCCTATATATTAGCTAAGAACTAGAGAGTTACCACGAAACCGTAAAACTCCCACTTCTAGTCTGAACGAATTTTACAATAAAATGTCAATTCAGTCAAAATGTCAGTTCAAAATAAGAATAAAATTTTAACTTAGTGACTTAAATTAGAAAGAGTTAGTGATGAAAAAAACATACAATTGTGATTTCAGTGTTACAGTTGTTGTTGTTGTTGTTGTTGTTGTTGTTTTAGGGCGCGTCGACAGCGGGGTCATTAGCGCCCTACAGTGTTACAACAAAGCTTTATTTCTCGGGTTGTTATGAATCATTCGTTGTTTTTGGCATGATTTATACATTCATGTTTTTCTCTTTCCACGAATAATTTTTGAGAAAAATGTTTCTCGAAAACCTATTAGTACAATAAACTGTGGGTTGATCTGTTCAGATTGCTACAAGATTTGATTTTATTATTTGTGTTACTTCGCAAATGTCTTTTAAATTTCAATAGTGATCGTTAACATTGTTTTTCAAATTTGAACTGTTTATGTTAAAAAAATTTAATTAGGTTGCTGCAATAAATGTAAATAAAATTATTGAAGTTCTTAACATTTAGTCTTGTCAGAGCTCTGATTGACTGTGAAATGGGGGAGCGCGTATTTCATAACTAGATTTGTTTTTAATTACTTCCGCTCTTTATTTCTTTTCTAAGAACTCAGACTTTTCCGGCGTATGGTTTTAATTAAATTTTCATAACTGTCAATCAGTTTCTCAGTACAGATGGATTCACACATCAAAAAAATCCAGCGGTACACAAATGAAGATTTCATTATTTTATTTTGCTCAGTTCGATTAAATACAACGAGTTAATGCAGTGGTGTCTATTCTTTTTTCCAATGTTGTTAGTTCAGAGATATTGTTGTCTCAAAGATTTGAACCTTGAATCTTTTCAGTCACCGAATTTTAGAAGAAGAATTTTCTCTGACATAACTCATACCTTTACCACATTGTTTAATAGTTCGATGTTTACCACCGCAAAAATTCAGTTTGTTGGTTTCTTGTTAATCTGTTATTGGTTCTCGCGAGCTCATTGTGGTTGGAGGGATCGTGGAATAATTTACTAGAGATATTACGAAAATAGACATCAGTAACGTACGAAAAAGAATATCAGAATATTTAACGGGATTTATATACTCGAAAGTCAGAAGTATACTTGTCCAAATGTCCATACCAATCGATTATAGCATTAAATATAATGTTGGTAGCTGAAAAAGTAACTCTTTCTATACAATAATTAAACGAAAAAATATCTACGTTGTGCACATAAAGGGAAGAATACATTCATCGTTAAATCATCGTGTTGAACCATATTTTGTTTTAAAATTTGTGGAGTAGTGGTAGAATTATGTCTTCGTTTATACAGGGTGTTAAAATAATCATTGGGTCACCAACTCATGCTTCCGAATATAATAACAGGTCTGAAGCCCGTCCGCGGCAATGCATGCCTCATCCCTTCGGCGTAAGGAATTACACACTCTTTGAAAATGTCTTGGTCGGTCCTGTACGTCTTCAATGCATGCCATCACGTTATCTCCGAAAGTATTTGTTTGCGACCCAACATTCACTAGACATTTTTGCCTTATTTTGATGCATACTATCACCTTTTAAAATATTTTACACTTTTTTTTAACATCCTGTATAATTACTAAAGTTTTAAGATACGTTTTGAAGTTGTTAATGGAAGAAATATTTACCACTAAGAATGTAATTTGATGAAGAAATGGTGATTTTTAATTGAATATTTATCATCTAACGTCGTGTATAGGTGTGTAAATCAGAAAACTTCTACGATAATAGCCACCATTTACTGACAACGATAAGAATATTTTATTCCACCGGGATGCGCTCAGCTATAATTGGTAATAGCTACTAGTAACTGTTATGGACGCAATAATGGTTTGATTTTAATGAAACATCAGACATAGCCATTTTTCTATAATGTTGCAAGCGTTCCGCGTGTTTAGGTATATCTCATCTCCCAGGTTAATGCAACAATACTAATTTGCTGTGTAACTACCTCAACATCGTCCGAATAAATGTTTTGGCCTGTGAGGCAGAAGACTTTTGTTAATACTGTACATTATCAAAAAGACATTTGGCGTTTGTAAATACAGGTTCCTCGACAAAACATCGCAGTCTTACCGGATTACACGCAATTATCAAGTTAAAGTGATGAGCTCACAAAAATTTTATAAAAGAAAAGTGTTTCTAATCGTGGTGCAAACTGTTATATCATCTCTGTTCTCAGAGGAAGGCATTCATCGAATTCTGCTGATAAGCGCTGAGTTACAGATAGAAGTCTTTGCAAAGCCAAGAGTACTTCGAAGCGGATCAAGATATGATACATCCGGACCGAGCGTGGTGGGTGAGTGGTTAGCGCTCTGGCCTCGCATTCGGCACGACGCCGGTTCGAATCCCAGTCCGGGCATCCAGATTTGGGTTTTCCATGGTTTCACCAAATCACACCACGCGAATGCCGGGATGTTTCCTTCAAAAGGCAATGACCGAATTCCTTCCCATTTCTTGTCCCAAGTCCCATCCCGCCTCTAATGACCTCAACGTCGGTGAGGCGTAAAGCCATAAGTAAAAAAAAAAGTTACATCCGGATAAACAGCTGTCCTTATATCCGATGATAATTCGACATTCTCTGAAAATGTTTCGTATGTTGGTGAAATGAAGTAATGCGGCATATTTCAGGAGGTCCGCCAGTTAAGGCGACGCTATATTGGAGAGCGAGACACACGGAACCCGAGTTCAAAGCTCCAGCCTGACCTGCGATTACCATAAGTTTGCGAAAACAGGCATTGTCCCTAATTTCCACTTCAAAACTACGCGATTAGTAAACAAATAACACTCATCACAGAAGAAAATAAAATATATGCAGCATTATTGGATGAGAGATACCGAAGGTTTATTCTGTAGCGTAAGAGACAGTGCTTCAATTTGCCGCACGATCCGCCTCTGTCATCGCTGTATTAACATAATCCAGTAATCCTGTAGGGCAGTGTTTCCCAACCCTTTTTAGGTCATGTCCCACTTTTAACATTTTTTTTGCCCCCCATACATAATTTCTAATAAATTTTTTGTTTTGTTAATAAAGAAACTGATATGGGATGGTTTTTGAAAGGAAACACTTTAATATTGTCATAAAACACAGTAAGTAAAATTAAAAAAAACATATAATGAAGTACTGAAATTCAAATTCAAAAGATTTTTAATAAATATTTATTATGGCAATTTAGTGTGATCCTTTTAAGAATTTGCTTTTTTGCTATATTTTGTACCTATAACTAGCATTGCATTTAAATGACCCGAAGAGAAAGCGGTAAAGTCGTATCAAGTCAATTTCTAAATTGCCCCCCTGAAAAAACCAAATTGCCCCCCCCCCCCCGTGGGGCGTGGGCCCCACGTTGGGAAACACTGCTGTAGGGTAAGTAGGGTATGCAGTCTTATACTTAATCCGAACCACAGATCGGCCTTCCAAATTTCGCATCAACCAAGGAATGCTTTGCCTGATATGAAGGACAATCAAGTCATCCGTAGAAAATCGGACCGTGTCCGGGATTGAAAGCTGGGACATCTCGGTCGCATGGAAGGCAGCTTAACCAACTGGGTCACTCTGATAGAAGAGAAAACATTTCACAGACAGATAGGGAAAACTGCGGTCAGCGAGTCTCTCGCGACAGACCAGCTGGTAAACAACAATATCCTCAAGGCGATTCAGCAGAACAACGATTACGTAAATATGAAAGTTGGCTATTTGAACGGGGATTGATGAATTTAAATTACAGTAGTGTTGATGTAGTGCGTGACTTATACATACAGGAATGTAAGTGCAATGTATTCGTCTGGACTGTTTAAAATGGTATATTTACTAGCTATGTTAGTTGATTTCGAGTCAGACATTCTCTAATTACTTATAAATGTACTATTTGTTTTTGAGTTGTGTAGGATGGTACGCAGACTGATATTAATGTTGGCTGGCTTGTAAGACAGATAGTATACTAATACTACAAAAATCTGTGCAATGGCGCACTGCAGAAGAGAAATGAGCGGCTACAAAGCAGAAGGGCGCAAAATGTATTAGCGAAGGACTGAACATGGAAAGAATGCACACTAAAAGTGAACGAATGGACTAAGAAAATGCTTTCCAAGTTGACCGCGATATTGCTATACTAAACATACAAAGCGAGAATTAAAATCGTGAAGTGAAAAATGTATGAAGTAGCAAGTAACTTTTCTTAGTGAAATAAATGGTAAATCGGCTAGTCTTTCATTAAATTTATCCGTAGAATATTATTATTTGGTGTACAATGTTATCATTAAGGTAGAGTTATTTTCTGCGAGGGGCAATCAACTTCATTGGTTCTTAGTATTGTAAGAATTCACAATGGACTGTAACAAGCGGCGAAATAAGCAATAAGATTTACTCATTAATCGAAAACACTCTTATAAGTGAGATTATAAATTCTACATAAGAACGAAGTGTTTGTCGGCTTTGCGAATTAATGCAACGTTTTCGGGTAACTAGCCGAGTGAATAAGGCGGTTACACAGGATATTTCTTCAGCATAAGATGGCGACAGAGCTTTGATCGCCGAAATATTGTTTGTAAACAGATTGTTCACTCAGCTAGTTACCCGAGATTATTACATTAATTGTAAATTATGTTTACTCTGGCCTCAATGGCTTTAACACGTAACAGGTTAAATGGACTGTTCTGGCAAGTCTTTTCTCCGCATTTGTTTAACTAAATAGAATTGTTGTAAATATCACTCAATATAATGCCTTACGCTGGAGGAAAAGGTTTTAGTTCTTATCCTGAATTGTTATAATACAACAGTCAATGAAATTCCTAGTGCCTTACGCTGTAACAAAAAGTTTCAGTTCTTCCTGATCCAGGTTGCATTTCAACCTAATCAAAAACTCCGCTAATATTGCAGCTACAAAACCAAAGATTCAGTTCCACGGATATTAATAGTCAGTGTATCGCATGTTAGTGACATCATGCATCGCGACAAAATCTTCACGACTTCTTACATCTTTCTTTCTTTTAATTCAAATCCATATTACGACGTTTGAACGGTTGACACAGTTGGAACTATTTACATGTGGTTGAAAAAATTACATCAGTAATTTGGCATCAGTTGAAGTAAAGAAAATTAAAAATAAATCTGTACAACTATCATTATATCGGGTGACATTAGTTTTAATTGTGGTTTTGGCCACATAGATCGGGATCAAAGTGTAATTATTGTCATCCAAACGAAGTAACATGGTGCAAATAAAAACAGATTATTAAAAAAAAAAAAAAAAAAAAAAACCTATGTTACTCACGTCCTCTGATATAACATAAATTGATAGTTGTCATTCTGATCCAGGCTAAAATTCAGTCTAATAAAAACTTACGCCAACATTGCTGCTCGAAAATTAAAACATTATCTTACATATGTGTATACAAAGAATTTAAACAAACCTATACATCTAACCTCTACTATGAGTTAACATCTCTGGTCGTTGTTAATCCAGCTTCGAAGTCTAGGTGCATTACGGACATGCCTACACAATGACCAAGCTTACTTTTTATCGGTGTATATGTTAAAGTACTGTAGAAGGCTATTTCATTATCGCGCCACATGTAGTTTCACCGTCCTCGTAGAAACTTCCTGTGAGAAAAAGATGACCACTCGCCTTCTGAACAGGCAGCATTCAGGGCCACCTGGGCAGTAAACCTAATTCCACGCCATTGCGTCAGACGTACGGCCATTGCGAGGAAATACCTGCTGCACAGACATAACACACATTCCGCCAAAGCACTTCACGATAATCTCATCCTAGTGCAGAATTCGCCCAACAGCACTATCCATTCCACGAATATTCATGTGTCAAATGCAGATTTCTGTGTTTCTTGTGAAAAAAAGCTTTGAGTGCTCGATTGTGTGTGATCCCTTTGCGTACACCGTAGTCGCTGATGATGAACCTTCCTCATTTCACTGCGCCGGTTGCTGTATATATTCAGAATACGAGGGTGGTATGAAAAGTTCTCACCCTTCACATTCCTGTATAATATCGAAATTGATTTTTTCAGAAACATTTCGTTATCTTTAATCGCCACAAACCTCGATAAACTTCTCACAATTTAGAAAAAAAATTCTATGACGCGATGTTGGGAACAATTTCATTAGCATGAGCTGTTAATGAACAGTACATAAATCTCTCTTAAACCAACACGTTCAAGGGCTACGTGATCCACGGCCCTTGTGACTCGCTGAAAACACATTATTTTTCACGAAGGATATCCGCAACAAACTTTTACTTAATTCCTCCGAATAATTCCTTGCAACTCGTACACCATACCATTTTGACTGAGATAATTAACTGACCTTTAAATGAATGCTTTTTTTGCCTTAATTTCTCATCGCCTCGATGCCAAAATAAAACATACATTAGTCTACTCGTGGTTTTATGTGTTGTAAATTGTTTTTGCGTATAACACATACAACGAAAAATGGATACTAATTTCTTGAAACTTTTATCATACTCTCTCAGCGTACCGATGTCACTTCAAAAAAAAAAAACTTCATTCCTAAAACCGTGAGCTGTACACTATTCAAAATCCCATAGTAATTTGACCATGTCAATTGCAATACAAATTTGGACTCTGCCTAATGTTAATTTTTTTTCAGGTTTCCCATTTCATGTAAAAATGAAAAATTCCCTATTTTACCTCTGGAATCAAGGGCTGTACAACGTTCCAAGTACCACTAAAGTCCAACCAGTAGTTTTTGTGTGAATCACAAAATACTAATTTGTCAAAACTTTTATCTCCATTTCGCAGATTTTCAGCTTCACTTCCAAATGGAACATCCACTATTTTACCCGCGGGCCCAAGTGCTGTACATTAATCGAAACCGGTTTTGCGTCACTCCTGTTCGCCCAAAAAGATGGATAGACTGACAAAAATTTCAAAAGACTCCTTTTCTGCAGCTTACTATTTTTTTAATAAATAAATAAATAATCTTAAATGGGCACAACTTTCCCGGTTACAGATTTATTAATGTATATATTAAATCTTGTAATAAGTATTGTGATCTAAGGGGAAAAAACCCAGCTTTATAAGTTTTTTTTTATATATAGTTTTCTACTTAGCTTCTCCGATACAATTCCAATAGTTGCTGAAAATTGAGATTTTGTTAAAACATGTGGGAACTACAACGTGCATTTAATTACAGTCTATCTCTTAGTGTTGTACCCTAATTCGTCGCCCACAATTACATTAATTCTGATAGTAATAATACGAATACAGCTGATATTACAATGTAACCATCATATCTAACAATCTAAACTCGGTTGAAGTGTAAATGGGAATGGGAATTTTCACCATAGCCTTTCCAAATGACAGTTTATAAATGGGAACCACAATTGCAACATTATGATCAATTCGCTTAATCGCTTAGTAATGAAATAGTTTCTTGTTGAATATTGACCTGTATGTTACGTAAAACAAAAATTATATACAAACATTATTTAAAAAAAAAAATTAAACACTGAACTACCCGGTGCACTTTACGCTAAATATTGTCTCAAATACCTAAAGTTGTAAATCCGGTAGCTACCACACAGGAATTTAGTATTAACCAACGAACTTTCTCAACGTTTGAACAACGTGATTGAAGCCAGTAGTTCCACAAGATGGTAATAGCTGATGAACCTCAATTAACTAGAGCTGTAAAAGTAACGAGAAATTCTGTGCCCATATGTATTCGTTACTAAACCAATCAATACCCGTTACTTTCTAATTGTTACTCGTTACTTTCTAATTGTTACTCGTTACTTTTGGTAGAATCGAACACTAGCATGAAGCATTGTATCGAGTCGAGGCGCGTACAGGACGAATTTGTTCTTACTTGGGAAAGTTTAAGTAAATTGTTTATTTAGGAAATAAGTTTACGTAAGTTGTACGTTTGGATTAAACTTAAAGTAATTAACACACGGATCATACGGAAAACGTCTGAATGTACACTTGATTTACTGTAACGAATATAATATAAGAAATAATAATCCAATTTCAAAAGAAACACCTACTTGCATATAGAAAAAAGACCTGACCTTTCACCTGACTGTGACGTACCTAATGCCAATAACTAATGAGGTTATTTTTTAAAGAAGCCTACTCAAAATCCTGTATACAAGCCTGATATGATTATGGTCATGTACTTAACAAATATTATAATGTTATAATCTGATCAAAGTATTTTGTTTTTAAATAGGTGTTTTCACCACCGTTTTCCTTTACTGTTTTCATTTATTTTTGTAAATTCTTCATCTTTTTGTGATTAGATTAGTAATAGTTGTTGCGTCGCGGTTACAACAAACATTCAACATCAAAGCCAGTACCGCATTGATCACATGGATCCTGCGGTAATTAAAATTCATTGATTTCTATGTCACATTACTTCTGATACAATTGAGCACTAGCCATGAAGCATCGCATGAATGACTTCGTTAGTACCATGTAAAGTTGACGTAAATTGATCATTGAGTAAAGTAAATTTAGGTAAATTATTCGTACATTTGATTTACTGTACTGAATAATACATACTGTAGAATAATACCTAATATAACAATTGCAGCACACTTAAATAAACTAATTTCAAAATAAAACTTCTGCTCATTCAATCATTGGACGAACCGTTCCAGCTCCCGCATGGTGCATGATACGCCGTGTTCGTTCGTTTATCGAATTAAACTGACATCTATACGACAAATGCGAGTAACGAAATGAATTTGTGAGTAACAATACGGTACTTCGAGTCAGGAGACGAACCCGTTACTCATTAACGAATACATACGGTTTTCTACAGCTATACAATTAACATGGAATCCCTTGTATTCAATGTAATAACAGACTTATCTTACAGAAAAATTACAGTTCTTTCTGTTTCATTCGGTTGATGAAAGAATCATTTATTGATTTCGTTGGATAGCAATGGTTACGACATGCCAGCGAGATCTGTTTGTGCAAATCTTCAGGTATCGCTATTTTGTTTGCTGTTCAGATTTGCGTAACGGAGAGAATCAGTCTTCCGTGTTTACGGAGCTGATGAATCCCTCCTCTGTTGTCGCAACGCAATAGACCTACGGAGTGTACCGTCTTCTGTTGCTCTGACAGCCTCACGCATCATTTACCTCCAGAGATCTTCGTTTCCGGAGGTCACGTGTGTTACCATAAAACATATATCCTAAGGGAAATTAAGTATGGTTGAAGTACTTTTTCGAAACTTCTATCAGGTAGAATAAAGACTGAGATTAATATTGTTATACGAAATGTAATAACAAAACATTTTCTACTAGTGTCAACTGGTGGTATACTCTTTACCCTTAGTATTAATACTGAAAATATTACTTATTTGGTCGTGAGACATCATAAGAATCTATAAGCAGCTAAATGTTATCAAATAATGCTCCAACGTTAGTAATATATAAACGAATACGATATTATTTTCAAAGGTCAGAATTCCCTCAATTTAAAAGAGCAATATTTCTAATTAAAATTATTTTTAGTGATAATCGACTAATATATCCACGCCCGTAATGTCTTTACGCTATATCGTGATTGCGTATTATTTTTAGTGGTGAATTTGCTGCCAAAAATACTGTTTTTCGTAGATTCATACACGTAATAAGACTGTAACTTCTGTCTGTCTGGATAAACGGATTCACGCATATATCACTGACCAAATTTTTATGGGGTTTCGAATAATGTACAGCACCGGGTTCTAGCGGTAAAATAAGGTAAGCTTCACTTTTTTATGAAGTCGGAAAGCTGAGAAATAAATTAGTATTAATGTTTGGTTGCACGCGATTCACATAAGATCCACTTCTCAAATTTACTTTAACTCTCACAGTCGTTTTGATTCACGCAAGAACTACTGGTCTGGTTAAAATTCTTCTCGCGGTTTCTGTGTGTACCGTGATTTCATAGTACGAGCTCCATAATTATTTTTTACCTCGTTGGCGATTTTTTATCTGTGACATAATTGGTTTAAAAGAGAGGTTCGTAGATGAACGAACTTTCAGGTAGCAGCTAGTTTAGAATTGATAATTGAATTAAATGTCTGTTATGTAGTGTACAACCAGCTCATTCTGTAAACCGACTGTGCACAAGTACTAGAATTCCTGTTTCTTCAAGTACTCTATAAGTGAGAACAGTTTTCTTATTTTATTTGTGCTGTTGTGTAAAGAGGATATTGAATACTTTACCGCCATGTGGTATCTTAAGCAACAAATTGAATCAGTTCTTAGTTATCACTAGAATCTCTTATCACTTCTCACGTGTTGTTGACTTCTCATCGAAATGTCTTACTCACTGCAACATCGCATGTTTGCTATTTGTAACGGCACTGCTAATTCAAATCATGTAAATTAACCACAGCTGTGTCTGACAGAGATTTGCATCTTGTGTAATTAGTGAACTAAATTACAGCTGTAATTGTATTAAAACCTGGTACCTGGCATATTAATTAGCATACTTTAATTAAAAAAGTACTGAAAAGACGTTAAAAAGTTCCAAGTACAAATCCAGCGGACCATTCGTTATCTTCAATGTCGTAAGCCCTCACTTCACTCTCATTCGGAGCAGTACGGGATTAAACCCATCACTTTTGTACACAATATGGTGATTGGGACTTATACATCACCACCTTTTCTACGTTGCTGGACGAGTCCAAAGCGGTGAAAATTTCTTCTGTCACCCCAGCTCGAACTAGCTAAGCATAGCTGTTAGGTTTACCGTTGGTATAAATTTACTTTTAACGTGGACGAAGATGGTATTTGTAGAATTTCCGAGTGTGCACGAGATAGCTCAGTAACTAGATTTCTCACCGAGGGAAGTCAAGTCACGAGGTAGTGAATGTTGATGACAGATGAAGTCGCCAAACATTTACAACGCATCCTAAAAGCACAGATTGTCAGACCTTTGTTAATGCCTAATTACAATGTTCAATGCATTTCTGAGTAGGTTTTCTTATATTAGTGCAACTTAATTTCTGAACTCGCACGAAAGCGAAGGAAGTTTATTGTTAAGTAAAACATACATAACGAGCTGAAACTTGCTACTAGGTCTACAGTTATTTATTACCTAAATAAATTTTCAATACTTATTTAATCAGGTCGAAGAATTATGTCTTACAGTTAGGACATGAATTTGCATCATCCACATACTTGTAAAATATTACTTTGGCATGTTTGACCACAGTTCGTCTAAAATGGGAAATTACAGAGAAAAAACTGAACTTTTTTATGATTATAGGGTGGGCAGAGATTTACTTGTTGAAGGCTTGAAGTGCAAATGTCTTGTCTTAACATTTGATAATTAACTCAACTGGGCTGGACACACTGGGCGGGTGGTAGGAAAACGTTTCTAAATCCTAGAGAGGATGATGAGATGATATACCAGACAAATGAGGGAACTGGGTTACAAAAGTTTGTTCAGACCATGTGAGCTACCTCACCATATGTGATTTTTTTAATGGTAGTAAAAAAATTATTTATTTATTAGTTAATATTGTAAATACTAACATTGAGTTTTTTATGTCACAGAGTTTCAAGAGAGGTATACAAGATCTTTGATAAAAAAAAGAACATTTGAAGAAAAGAAAGGAGATGGAGAAAACAATGAAATGAGAGAAGGTGTGGATGAAAACGCTTAATGGAGAAGCTGTAAAACACCCTGGCGCGATTTGTAATGGAGAATTTAAGCCCGAGGATTGAAGATTAGTATAATGATAAAGTTAATGAAACATGAAACTTGTAATTGGAAACTGATTGACATTTGAAAAATAGAAGATGATAAGATATGTTGAAGTTAAAATAAAGAGAATGGAGTTGATTCTTAAAGTACATTTAGTATAATTTTTTAATAGTTGTGTTATTTCAGCTGTGGTATCGAAAGAAAACCAGCGACGGACCTACAGGAATAAATAAAGATCCTATTTGAACTAATCTGACACAGGAAACATAAGGAAAAGTAGCATATTTAATGGATAAAGTACATTTTCATATTTTCTAAAAATAAAGAACCTCACAACCATTGCTTGAATATTGTCGTGTAGTTTGGAACCGATATTGTGAGCATTTTTAAATACAGGAGTTCGAGGACGTGGAAAGCAGAGCAGCCAGATTTGTTTGTGGAAATTATCACAGTACATTCAGTAACTGACATGATAAAGGAGTTGTATTGGGTGTCATTGGAAGACAGGTGAAGGGTGAAGAGAGTGTTGGGAGTTTAGTACAAGGTGTACGTCGGTGATGGGGCTTGGAAGGATATTGGTCGAAGCATTGGGATTAGTTCACGAAAGAGAAAAGATGACGTAAGCACAAGCTGGAATCGATTTAATGCATAAGAGGAAATTTTCTTTTATGGGTAAGTGCATCGGGATTGGAATAAATTACCAAGACAAATGATGAATAATTTACCAGAAACGCTAAAGGAAATTCGTAAACGGTAAACGGTAAAAGTAAATGTGTGTTTACTTCCAAAGTCTATACGATAAAAAAAATACTATGAAGAAAGAGGTAAATATATCACTAGGGAAATTACCACCGGAGCATTTGCTCCGTCTGAATTCAGTTGAATACACGTTATCTCTTTCCGCTGCTCACATCTGAGCAGATTATTCTCTTTGAGCAAGTGCACAGTATCAGCCTAGACGCATTTTTGCACACAGTCACAATGGTCTTCAGGTTTCAGAAGACTGCACACATTAATTTTGGAATAGTGTGAAGTATGTGTACTAAAGTCTTTGGTAACTGAGAGAAAGGATTACTCTTTTTAGTACACTTCACTGAGAATCTTGTTTGTGTATGTGACAGAAATACGAGGTATCTGAGTTTGAGGTTAAATAGCACATAGATATGTACCGTTTCCCACGAACAATAAGTCGATATTCGATTGATATTTGAGTAAACATCCCAGAGAGGGATGCGAGGTTTCCGCATCTTCCACTTTTATGAGGCAAACATGTATGCAGCAGGTAAAAACAGATCTTTGAAGTGTTTGACGTCGGCTGCTGACTGCTGACATTTATGTTCCCGCCACTGCGGACTCGACTGGAATAGCTTTCAGGCGCAAAAAGCCGGAAACTCAGATAAGGTACACTGCACGGGAATACCAGCGCTCGCGTCAGTGGAGAACAAACAATGGTATCTTCAGGTAAATAACGGGAAAATCGTACTGGTTTTCTTTTGCCTGTTATGAATAACAAACTCTTCGGCAATCCGATTAAATGCAGTAGGTCTAACTTTATTCTAAATTAAAATGGTGTTCCAACTATATTTCATTTCAGCAACATGCTATTTCTCTTACGCAACCTTTTCCTGAAAGAGGAAATTTTCTCAGAGGCTGGACTCTGAATTTTTGTGTTAAAAATCCCATTGATAATAATTTGTTTTGAATTGGGCATTAAAATTGTCTTCAGTGAAGTCATTATATTTCCGATACGGTTTTCGGACAGGTAATAAAGGCCTTCACTCCTTGAAGATCAGTACAGAACATTACGAGTTACTCAAGTTCAGTAATCATCAATAAAACAAAAAAGTGAACGCACAGAGAATTATTAAAGCTGAAGATAGACAGATGTAGTTGAATAAACAAAAGGAATGATAACAGATCACAGAATAACGATGTCCATAAAAATATGTTTTGCAAACTAATTTAGTGGTTGGGTTGCAGTTGTCAGTGAAAATTTAAAAAAAAAAAAACAACCTATTCCCGAGGTACATAAAACGCCAATGAACAATACTTGCCAGTGTAGTTGCAATAAGTGTAAAATAAGTGTAAATGAGGAATACTTGCCCATGTGGTCACGTTAAGTTTAGATAACTTTCTACACGCGAAGTACGAGTCGGGCGTCGCTCATTTAGAGTTCCGCACTCTAATGATCAGACACATATGTCCGATGTGGAAGGTCAGACGAGATGCCTGCCACATCTTCAGGTGAGGTAGCGGACTCTGCTCTATGGTCCTCCAACGCAGCGCCACGTTGCCACACGCGAAGCTAATGCTTTCTTTCCGTTGCAATTAAATTTGCTATAATTACCTTTGCAATGAAATATACTTTGAATTTTGAGAATTTAAAATAAAATTATGTTAGTTTACGGCAAGGTAACCTCAAAATAAAACTTTTTTTTTCACCACATACAAAGTATGTTAGTTAAGTGTGTATTCCGTATTTTTTGTTTAAATATGGTTTATAATCAATATTTCTGATTGGTTCAAAATTGACAAGTCTTGTGTCACGTGTTTTTATTTTATTTTATTTTTTTCAGTGAAAAACATTTAAAGAAGTACATTAGCCTTCAAAATGACGAATCGTAAAAATCCACAAAACACTCAACGGAGTAATTTTTTTTTTAATTTTAGGGCCTCCTTCTTCCAACCCTTCTTCCAATTTTATACATTTTAAATACAATATTCGGTTCTAGGACACCAAAATACAACACATGTACATATTAGAAGTCTGTATGTTATTCGGTTGAGGTGCAAGAGGCCTACGACAGACACACTTACAGTGGAACGGCAGTAATAGCACTCTGTTTCCCGTTGAGTACGCAACCATAAATAACAAGTGTTTGTTTCTCCTACATCCCCCTGTTTGAACGAATGGTGTTTTCAGTGAACGAGTAAGTTTAAATGGAATGAAATTTATAATGGTATGTACCAAACAACACGTAGCTGCATGGTAAATACTGAACTAAATTTATCCTAACTCTTTACCGTATGTTGTAATGGAGGCAGAGACTAATGTTGAGGGTCAACACGTTAGCTAACACGCTGTCGACTGTGTAACATGAGTTGTAAAGTGAAGGATTGCTTCAAGTATAAAAGAATATTGCTCTATAGAAAAAAAAAATATATGTTAATACTTATGACTGAATTTGAGAGTGAGAGGGGGAGGGGGGTGGAAAAGAAATATAACTATCAACTATGGAAAGGTGATCGCTTTGGTGCAGAATTTTTACCTCCATTTATAAGAAGCTTTGCAAGTGATTTCACACACTGAAAACATTTTATCACTTCATTCTGTTATTTTAGTTCTCTTTTGAGATGTGTAGGGGCATTAAACTTGCGATTTACTTTTTTTTAAATAAACGTTTAAAAGATGTTCACTCACACTTCGAGATGTGTCATCCTACGGTGGACTGTGGAGGAAAACTGATAAAAACGTGACTTGAGATAAAGTCCAGTAAGAAAGATTCTATCTTTGTGAGAGCCGAACTTTCACTATCTGGTCTACCGACAGTTAATTTTTATCCACAGAAAGGACGGCAATTGAATTTGAGAACAAAGTTCTGAACCCAATGAAAGTGAGGGAATGTAATTTTCCTGATTTCTACTAGTATGAGATTTCATTCTTAGTGAGAAAACTAGTAAAATCATTCTTTCACTCCCCGTTAAATGGTATATTTGTCAATGGTAAAGTATTGCAATATCAATGAGAAAAACATTTTTTTTAGAAACAAATTAATTCTACGGCGTACCTCTCGATAATGTAAATAGTGGTACTGTTTTTACCAGGGTATTTGTGATAAGTGATATTAAAGTGATTTTAGCACCCTGCAAGTCCTGAATATACAGGTCTTCCCCGTATTTTAATCCATATTTTTCAATAAGGTCTTATTGAAAGTTGTACACTAAACATAAAAAATCTGGTAAAGCAATTTCACAAGCGGGATCCACTCGGTTAGATTCATACAGTGGCTTTGGCATATTGCGGGGTAGCAGGAAGAAATATTTGTAACCTCACCCGTTCTACTCTGATATTTATGAAGAGCTTTGGCATTAGATGCAATCTCACACTGATCGAACTTGAGAAGATGTAGATTTATAAAGCGGATGGTTTAGACACTTTATACACAGAGTATAATGCCAGGCGAGCTCATTAAATCAATTACAATAGCTTCGAGCTGTTTAAGGCTGGACAATTCAATCTTCAACCGAACCAAGCTTCACAACACGTCAAACATCCAGCAGTTATTCAATCATGACTACACATATAAAATTTAAAAATATTAGTGGCGCAGTTGTTAAAAAGATCTCAAGCCTCCGATGAATATAAGATTTTAATCTCTATTGATAATGCTGAAGTCGTATGGACCGTTTACCTGGAATCGCTCTTAACTGTATAGTAAACGCTCATGATTGGCATCCCTGCTGACACTACTCATTGCATCGTAAATAAATAAGAAAAAATTAGTGGACTATAGTCTTACTATTTTCGTTATGATTATATTTTCTAGTTTAAATTTAATTTTTTTCTGTGCAATTTTGAGTTTTTTACTCCATTTACTGCTAATCTACAACTTTTTAATAGATTGAGAAGAACATTACTTCTAACCAGAAAAGAAGCACAAGTGATCTTTTACCACATTGAGGCAGGAAAAATAAATACAGTACTCAGGATAGTCTGAATTTTCCATGTGAAATTTTATAAATTCCGCGTTTCGTTTTAATTAAATAAAACAGAAACAGAATTTACTTTCATAACAATGGTTGAATGTTTCTTGGGAGAAGCTGCTTAATTTTTAAAAATTACTAAGCATTTGCGTTTCATGAAAGACAAAGGGCAAATGCTGGATCTTCGTACAGGCGTCGAGTTTTTTGAGTAAGCATCACTTTCTCGGCGGGAAGGATACTTTGTTATCGTAATAAACGCAGAAGCAACACTTGTTCTGCCGGCAGGTGCAGCCGCTCGCTTCCTCAGGTGTTGTTTGAGTAACCACTGGACGAGTGCTTATAGTATCGACCCGGAGCTGTCGCCGGGCCGGTTGGGAACCTATATTCTCGGAACAGTGTATCAGTAGAGGGAAACGATAAAACGTATGCTTGCGTCTGAACTGCTTTCTTCAAACATCTCGCATAAACTGATCAAATGTTATGAATATAGATTACGACATCGAATTCTTAATTATATTTTTCATTATTATCTGGAAATAAAGTTAATGTTCTTTACACTACAGAGAGAGAGAAAAAAAAAAACGATTACACCTCTCTTTTGCGGGTAATAACAACCAATATCATCAATGCTATCAAAGAAACGAAACGGGTAGTAGGTTCAATGCTTGCTAGTTAACATTTTGTAAACAAAAAAAAATTAATTGAAACTTTTGCTTGCCTTCCGCTAGAAATTACTTATATGCCGTATAAAAAAAAAAAAAAAAAAAAAAAAAAAAAAAAATAAACAATTTAACAAACGAAATTTCTGAAATACTAGATATGTCCATTAATCCATAAGTTTTTATAGCTACTGAAATTTTGATACTTTTTCTCAACATCAAAGAGTGGACATATGCTTCGATATTAAGAAAGAAAGCTGTAGCTATATCTCTAAATACGTAATACTTTTACTTATTTATCTATATACTATCGCATTATGCAAAGAACTAATTTTTAATTTGCTAGGTGCTTCTGGCCTTCTTAAGTATTCCCTCATAGTAGTCTGCGTTTTTTAGTGTTTTCAACTGCCCTTCTGTATTTTCTTTTTCTTTTTTTTTTTTTTCTTTTTTTTTTAACAGTTTAACGTCCCTTTTTAACAACGTGGTCTTTAGAGACGGGAAAGGATGGGGGCAAGGAATGGGAAGGAATTCGGCCATGGCCTTTTTGAAGGAAGCATCCCGGCATTCACCTGGAGTGATTTGGGGAAACCATGGAAAACCCAAATCTGGATGCCCGGACGGGGATTCGAACCTGTATTTTCTAAAAAAAAGTCTACAATTACCTAAACTACTCGATGAGAATATAGATTCATGGAAATAAAGTTCGTATATCACCAACCCGCATAAATATAATTGTAACATATTACAATACACCCAATCAGGTGTATAACATGTTAATAAAATTCTAATAATTAATCCTAAGTCTACGATGGAAGAAGGATTTAAGAGGATAATTCAATTTTTCGTCTATATTCTAATCATATTATCAATTTTCCTATAGAATTTAGTGGTTTAGAACCAAACCTTTTAGTTTAATAACTAACATCAGACTCATTGTTATGTTTTCCACTACAGTTATATAGTCTGAAACAATGAAAACCGAATTTAGAAATTCACCTAAGAACAGGTAAAAATAAATTTTAAACAGTATATTGGTTGCCTCGAAATATTAAAACTGTTTATAGACCAACACTTCAGAATCAAGATTTTTATGTTTAGAATGATCTTCATATGTTAAAAGACTTAATAGATTCTCTATTTCCTGTTTTCAAATTGCTTAAAAAAGCGAAGGACGCATTAATACATTTCTGTAAATGAATACATCAAAAACATGATGTGAAAATTTAATAAATCTTCATTCCAGGCTTCAATATGTTTACTCACAACATCGTAAATTACTTATTTATGTTTCAAAAATAAATCATTTATACCTGAATTCAACTTATATCTCGCATAAAATACTTCTCTACTGGAAATATGACTCCACACTTTTTACAGACATCTTTCTCTCAAAGAGTTTGTCCATGTCTTCTTGCGATGGTGTATAGTACGAAATTACTTTAAAACCATTAATGATATTTAAATCAGTTCTGAAAAATTATAATTCCAAAAGAAAATTTCTAATCACATATTTCTCAGACACATATAGGAAATAGTTAGGCGGTTCACTTGTAATTCTGACAGCAAATGTACTTTCTAATCAAATACCACAACTCGACAAATCACTGTTCATAAATAAAGTCTAACAAAAATTTGTTTTCGTTTTTCCAGCGCGAACGTCGAGATTATTTAAATCATAAAAATCTTGTGATGGTGACATTACAATAGGTAGGAAATTGGCATTGCATTGCTGGGTATATGACTTCTTGTCATTAGTTCTATTGAATTATTATAAAATTTCTAGTAACATTTCTGCGCCACAGTTTACGCACACTACTTTACACAATACTTGATGTTTAATACGTTTACTGTGCCTGTTACAATACCAGTGAGGCTGATTCATTTGAACTAATCTGTAATTAGTTACCATGAGGTTAATATTTATTGCTAAATGATTGGATATGTAGATATTGATCATTGTCATTGGAATTAGTTCAGAACTGTTAAATAATTAAATTTCTCTCATGAAATGGTCATAACGCTTAAAGGAATCAATTCAATCAAACTTATACTTAAATTCTTGACAATTTGGATAAAGCTTAAAAGCTTACAGAGTTTATGTTCACATTTAAATCTGCTAGACCTGACGGCCAGTGCAGAGTATTGACAAGATCCGTAAACAAGTTCTATAAAGAGAGCGAATGCGCCTGGCTTAGTATACTCTATTATGGTAACAGACATAGTTTTTTACTAACAAGTGTGTTACATATATATTTTATTAGTCATGTTTTTGTGCAAACAATGAACCCCGATATAATTCAGCTACCTTCCTCCGTAATATCGGTGTACAAACTTCATTTTCTCTGCTAATTAAACCAATATTTTCCAGGTGAAAGCTGGAGTTGTAGTAACCACCAAAACATAGGAGCTCATAAACACTCTGAATTCTACCAATTAAGTAGATAGTACATTCATTTTTAGAAGTAATCTTGGAATCTGGGTAGGACAAAGGAAGAAATAACGAAGCATCTGAACGCTCAGCCATAATAAAATTTGGGAATCTAATTGGACTACTTCAATACGAAATGAGAAAGTTCGGAAAAATTTAGTTGAGAGAATTTTATATTATGGCACCTTGTCACATTCTGAACACAATTGATTTTATAACAGAGAATACGACGGACTGAATAACGTGCACCTGACATACGAATCATTGAGGATGCAGGATTTAATGTTTATATGAAGACGATGATATTGGCATTGTATGGCGATCAGGACAATATGAAACTAACCGCAATTTAAAAAAATAAAAACAACTTTTAATCTACACCGAACGGTTAGTTTTGGAAGAGATATTAAGGAAAATTTAGAAATACGGACTGCATGAAGTATTCTTCGGTGAAAATTCCATAGTTAAAATTTATGCAGGCGGAAAAGAAGTAGTAGGTAAAAACGTTTTGTGTCAGATCATAAATATTCGACTTGTTAGGTGAATAAACATACACTACGTTTTCCATCACAATTATAAATGTGAAATGATGAAAACCGAAGGGTGTAAGGAGATTCGCCTGAGAACACGGATAAGTATAAATGGATAAACATTTGTCTCATTCAAGCACACACAAACGGACACGCAGTTGCTTAACCCATAGTAACATAAAACTAGAAATTTTTAAATACAGTTTGCGCACTATTATAATACATCATTTTATACCTCGTGCGTGCCTACATAAAACAGAAATAAGTAAGCCTACATAACAATACAAAAGCTGCTTTGTATGTGGTGGTTTTTTTTTCGGATATTTGAACTGAAATGATTCTCTGATCACGTATTGCATAAAGAATACTTAAAGGAGTATTTATTAGAATAGTGGCCCTGGGATCTGATACATTTTCTTTAGTTGAGAAATTCATTTCCAGAATTACAATTCAATTTTTTTCTTTCTCCTGAAGTTTGGTAACTACTCCTGCTTAATATCAGTAAACCAATAATGTTCAAACTAGTGAAAATTTTTAGTGATTTGCCTGTATTTTTGGGTAGTTTGCCACGCAAACATTAGCAGGACAGACAATAATTGCAGCAATGCTTTTCACACAAGTTGTTGTTCTCTTTGTAAAAGTGGGTGCTAGTTCTTTATAGCCGCCGACTTCAGTGCTATCAACTGTAATCAGCCACAATGCACGAATATACCATTTCAACATCTCTGGGGGTCCTACTTCATCAAACATACAAGTGGAGAGTGCACATCCTAAAATCAAGCACAAAATACGATATAAAATGTGAAATGTCAAAGGGAAAAACAAATTAGACTTTCAAGCATTCCAAAAGTCCTAAATGCGCTTGTATCACTCAAACTTTTGGTTATATTGTGCCTTGTGACGATGTTCCGAAACGTTGTAGTCTCTACAGGAATCTTATTGTAACTCAAATGAAATTGACGGTTAAAAACCAAATCGGCAGAAGCAAGTAGATCTGTCGTTTAGTGGATAAGTCTATCTGTCAAGTATTTAAATTTTGGTGACAGATGATCACACGATACAGACTATTATCTATCATACATAATGAAAAAATCCACAGCTAATCGCTTCACCATCGACAAATCGTGAATTATGAGCAACACAAAAGCCCAGGTTTTCACGTAAGTTCTGAAGAATTGTCTTCTCGACTCCTGACTTCGGAAGGTGAGATCACCTTCACCAAGTAATAATTAACAATTGATGATAAGAGGCTTCGTAGCTTAAATCATCGTTTGACAGTTAAAAGTAATTCTTATTTAGCAAATTTGTAGAGAATCACTTTATATCAAATTTCTATCTCCAAAGATACTGGAGTTGTACATAGAATATAACCTTTATTCGAATTGTATAAATTGAACTTTTCAACAGACTGGCAGATTATTATACTGTTAACCAGAACTAACTGGCACTGAAAGCCAGCCCGTTCGACAGACCTCGCCAACTACTTACCGAAATTTCTCTAAAATCAATAGAAACCGCCGTACAAGAAGAATACTGGTATGCGCCGAAACCCCGTTAGCTTGGTAACACTTTATTGGTTATAAAAATTGATTGTAAATATTACAAATGATGATATCGAAATGATTCAAAACAGTACGAGAAACTGTTTGGTGGTTTTAGTGATAATTTTAAATTACTGAAGAGCTTGTGAAGTACAATTAAAGGTAGAAGAAAAATGCGACTCGTGTTATCTGTCTTCCGTTCTATGTTAAAACAGAAAAAAAGAATTGTGTTAGTTTTTAGGTTTTCAGATCTAAGATTATTGTTAGAGTACTTTTAGCGATTGGCATAACTAATCACTACAAGCGATGCTTGATAAATTCGACTATTGCTTTATTATTTTAGGAGAAACATATATACTAGTAGTAGAACATGGTTAAGGTACTTTAATCATTTTACAAATGCATGTGCAAGCGAAATATACCTTTGTAATAATTTAGGAATAGATAAACATAAAAATCTGAAACTTCGTGATGTAAACATCTGCTGTTTAATGCTACAGAGGCTGAGTGCGTCATCAGTTTTGATACTGGCAGGTCCATGGTTTTGGTGCCTAGACCCAATTTAATTTGTATCAAACAGCAGATATTTGGCTGAAAAAGAATTTGAGTTCTTTAAACTGGCCATCTGCATCATCAGCTTCTCCTGGAGCATAATTTCAGACGTTCATCTTGGAATAAAGCATAATTTAATGACCATAAGTGAATAATGAAATGTTTAAAGTCGGAGGAAAAGAAAATACGCTTAAGGAAAGCATATAACATCAGGCTCGTTAGCTGCTAGCGCACAGCCTAGAGGATCCAGCATCCGCCTGAATCTCGCCCATTCGTCTGTTTCGTCGCCAAGTGCTGATGACACCGTGTTCCCTCGACTCCCGGAGGATCGTGGGACATCGACCGCCGCTGTGCTCGCCCGGTTGCCTGAGACCTCAGGGGCATCGCTCACGAGAACAAACGCAGTGACAAATTAAATGTTTTATTGCGCATTACCGCTGGACAGTTATCAGACGCCACAGTCCATGATGCTCTGTGCAAAGAATTATTTCAAAACAATCTTGCGAACCTGGGGTAAACATTTAGTTGAACTATTCTTTTAATGGCTTAGAAGTTACCTATTTCATATGAACTACGAAATAAGGCAAGGCTATTGCCAAGTAAATAAATAACATAAAATTTGTAAAATAAAATATAATTTTGTCTATTTCAAAGAAGAAAAAAACAAACAAATTCGCAGTTCTCTAGCTTGTAAGGCAACTATCATAGAGCTAGTGAATTGAAAAATGAGTTATGTAAACAGTACTAAAATAACATGGTGGAACGGCTTTCAACCAAATAGTAACTAAGTGAACCAATAAATTAGGTTGGCTAAACTGTGAGAAACATCGCAATGAAAAGATTATCGCTGAGATTAGCAAGTGAATCTGTATATTCGTTGTTATGGAAAAAATAAAGATAGTCGATATACATATATATAAAAATTGTCCTCACCAGAGGATGGCGACAGTGAATCAGATTGCCGAAATTTTGTGTAATTGTAAGTCCAATTATGACACTCCTTTAGTCACCCAAGAACAATTTTTATATTCTCAACAACGAGAAAAACTGCGTTCTTATGTAAAGATAGTCGAGTTCTGGGACTGAAGATTTCTTTTTAAATAAATAAAAAGTGTAATTATAAATGTTTAAGTCAAGTGATGTTAATAAATCTTTTTAAATTGAAAAATGTGAGAGTTGATTAATATGATTCAGATAAATTATGAACAGCAAGGAAGCTAACGTAACACATTTTGGTGGTGAGTCCAACTGCATTACGGACTACATCCGGCAATTATCCTTACAAATTTGGCGAAGCCGAATCAAGAAAAACAGCTGGAGGAAAGCTACATAAAGTATTTCTGAAGAAGCTGCGAAGCTGAACAACTTATGTGGAAAGCGTTTTCTGCTGATGTGAAGTACGTCAGTTCGGTGTTATTTTTCCTAACCACGGTGGTCTCAATCTTCACATTCAGGCCAGTAATTTTCAGATAGCTTTAGCTTCCGTTCACTGCTTTTCAATGGGGACATGAAAGGAGCGACTGTGAGAGGTTAATGAATGTGGTCGCACAACTTCATCGTCCTGTCTCCTGGAGTGAATTGGGAGGTGCGAGGCTCTTTAAACACCTCATTAAGTTGATGTTTAAAAAACGAGCCGCTTAGAGAAACAGGAGTCCGCTGCTGGAAGATTAATCTACGGTAGAGCAGTTGCTGTAAACTTACTTCCAGTAACAAGTTATGAAACGAGAATTATAAGCGTAAGAATTTTTGCAAGGTAATTTAAGGGTCCATAAAATGTTGTGATAAAAGAATATTACCTCTCATCACAGTTTACTAAAATAGCTACCGAATTTTGATTAATTACGTGTTTAACGTCGTTAGTAGCTACCTGGCTGTGAATTGGTTTCATAGCGTGCTCATTATATGCTTACAATTTAAATGGAAGTCCGCTTGCGGTTAAAATATTTGTACATCGTGGTAAGTACTGAAACAATATTTAGAAAAGTGAGCGCTTCTGTTTCAGAAACGTCTTTTCAGAAACTAGTTATCTAAAATGTTTTTTAAAAGCTGCTGAAGACACTAATTTAAGACTATATTTATTGTTAAAACGGTTCCGTCTCGTATATACAACAAGAAACTCAGCGAAAAATACAATTTATATAGCTAAACTTTAATAATTACTTTTCTAGAATACTGTACGGTAGCTACTAACGATCTATGTATTAATAGTTTAAAATAATCACTGCTTAAGATAAAAGCAGTGCCACAGTTTATAATAATTAAAAGTATTGCAAATGAAATCTATCCTATGAGAATCAACTAGAGAACTTAGCGGAATTATTATTACTCAAGCAACATTCCTACACACTTTTAAAACGTGGGCGCCATTTTGTTTGTGAGATAAGTTTAGAAATCTTTTAGATATAATAGATTATAGTTCCATCATTTTTTTGGCTACAATAATATCGTTTACCGTGTCAATTTAAGTGAAATAGTCACGTTCTCTATGTATCCCAGATATTGATCAGCTATTTCAAGAGACTTTGTGGAGAATCGAAGGGCTGGTGGGAGGCAGCCGATCGGTGTTCTTAGACCAACGGGGGTGACGCAATTACTAAGCAGCCAACGTCTTCTGATTGGTCTGTAAGATTATTTACTGGTGTTAAAGGCTCGGCTATACTAAATAAACCAATTCCTTCTTCTAGAACAGACACCGGAAGATGCAGTATTCTTTTTGACTTGAAGCATTAAAATGTGCATGGAAAAATGAGAATGCATACTCCGAGAAATAGCAGATCTTCTGACCGTCAATAACATGTATATGGATCAAAAATACTTACAAAGTCGGTGTAACAAGATTGAAAATGATTGTGGGGATTCTACGATAACCGTGGTACCGCAATTTGGTAATGAATTCTTTTGTACCTAGTCCAAACAAATCGAAAAGTATAGAATAAAATTCTTCTATGTCTATTTTAGTTCTCTAGTTGTATTCAAAATTGAGGTTTTTTTAGACTAAAATGCAGTGTCGACCAGAAAAAAAAACCCTACCCGCGGGACATGCACAAAGGGTGTTTTTTTTCCTATCTAGCGGTTGTGGTTAAATTGAAATGCAGCCTGGACCAAACGAAATGCGTTGCCAAAGGTACAATGGACTATACCTATAACTAATTTTTGGCAGTTGATATCTTGAAATATAAGCGAGATATCAAAAACATTTACTCTTAACTTTCAATTTGTCTTGTCGAGTAAGACAGAATCCATCCCTCACTGTTATGATAGATCTGATGTGATTGAAAATCAGTTGGCAGAAATATTGTAAGTCTGGAATTTTCTTCTCCATTTCACGAACGCTTTCGTGACGTGATAGCAAGAACAGCAGAACCCTTATAGGTATCTGATTGTGCTAGATATTTATTAACACTTTAATTAGAGTATGATAAATCATTTTTAGTATTTGATAGCGGGATCTAGGGTTTTATTTGTTAAGTAAATTTTTCAACCGGTATTTGGCAGTCAAGTCCGTCTTTTAGAAGCGAATAGCGTTGGTAAATCTGACAGCTTTGGAGCCTTGTGACAACTTTTCTCCGACGCTGATAACTGCATTTATAATTAATTTTATGAAATCGTAGATAATAAAATCTTATAGAGCGTGACGTGAGATAATCGGTATAATATTAAAGAATGTTTATTTTACTGAAATTACTTTCAAATTAGCACACATTTTTGCTCTCTAAAAAGAACTCTGAATTTGTTCTATGAGGGTGAATTTTCTTTCGTATATGGAATTAAAACTGAAACAAGAATTTATTAATGAGGTGTATCATAGGCTATTCTGAAATCCGATGTAACGTTACTTGATGCCAAAATACTATAAACAAGTGCGGAAAGAATACATATTCAAGTTCTGTAACTCACGTAAGCTTTAGGAGTAATCACAGAACTACAATATCAGAATTGATTTAAATTTTTATTTATTGCAAACTGTAACACTTTCCTGATTATTCCAAACATGAAGACTAATAAGTGCATTTAGTAAATGAAGAGGATGTGAGATTATAGGATATTATGCCGTTTAATAATCGAGATCGCAGAAAATGTTCTCTACTTTCTCATTAACATTTTCAAGAATAATTTGTAGAGAACTACGTTATATTTCAAATGTGTTGCAAATATCTTAACTATCTTATCTTAAGATCTAAGAGCATACCGTGTTATTTAAATTGGAAATCGATCTGGATGGAACAGTCCATTAGGTGAAGCTAAAGGCAGTGTGGTGTCCAGACATAGATCCATTCATATTCTCTTGATCAGGCAGTTTCAAGAACAACTGTATGCCATTTTCTCAATCAACTCTGGTTATTTCAAAACTCTTACTATATGAACTATGGGAAATGGCGGAAGAATGGTGCAGAAACCGAGGGCTACTGGGTCTTCGCAGAATCCTTATATGACGCGCAGGATAAAATACTGCGCTCTGCAGGGTAACTGAAACGCGAAAGCGAGCGAGAAAGGAATTACGTTCCCGATGCAAGTGGCAAGAAGGCAGACTAGGCTCATGAGCTTATCACTCGTGCTGTAACGACAAATGGTTTTTTTTTCCCTTCAAAGTGTGAGCCGCTACTGTTCGGCCGCTTGCTGCTATGGGCTACAATCTATCAACTGTAATTTATTTTATTAATTTCTAAGGGACACCGAATACTATCCACAAACCAGTTTCATTTCTTTAACTTGCAGGTAAAAATGTCAAACATCACTTAGCATAGCGTTTGGTTACAAATTAAATAAATGAGATTCTAAGATTCTCACCTCAAAAGGGTCGAAACGACATCCCTGATATACTCTCCGCGCTGTTTGGTAGAAAAACCTAACAATGAGAGGTTTTCTCCATAGCACCTCAATCCGATGCCAAGGTAGAATGGGAAACTTGGAATTATTACTAGGAAGTCTTCAGGGTGTAGCGCTGGATTGTATTGTTAAAACACGATTTTCCAAAGGCTATCTCCGTTGTCCTCCTCAGGTGCGAAACCATCTGTATTGGTCAGCTGTCTGTCAGCAGACCAGCACAGATGGCTTCAAACCTGATGAAGACGGCGGAGCTAGCCGCCGAAGCGTAGAATTTAACAATACAATCCGGCGGTACACCCGTGAAGATTTCGTTGCCATCATGCTGCGGGAATGTCTCCGTTGCTACGTGGAAGTATTAATTCATTTCTAGTTAAATGTTTCGGGCCTCAACTGACTATACAAGGACACTGTTAACCTCGTTTTATTACACTGCAGAATTTGACAGTTAACATTAATTATATAACTGTTTCCTGGTATTGACAGGACAAGCTTCCACCCTGTCTGAAACGTATTAAAGTATAAGCCGACGAGGCTGTGGCAGGTACTCACGGAGCGGTTGGCTGCTAGTCCCGGGCGTCGCGCGGCGTCGTGTGTGGGCGAGGCGGGCGTCGGGGGCGCAGTGAGCGTCGCGGCGCGCGCGCCGTCCCCTCCCCGCCCTCACGTCACCCCCACCAGCGCGCCCCGACGCGCGCATTCCGCACGAGCAGCGGAAAAGAAGAAAAGGCTGCGGCCGGCGTTGCTAGGATACGGTAACCTCAGCGCTGGCTGCCCCAGGCAGACGAATACCATGAACGAGTCGTTCTAATTAAGGTGCGACTGAATGAAATTCCGGCCAGAGGAGGTAACTCCTAGCCGGAATACAGTTAACAGCAATCACAGGCAAATTCCTTGTCACGAGCGGTTCTTTCACAGTGAGTTTGTTTTATAGCGACTGTTAGCTAAAGACATTAACAAAATGGAATAACTACACGAGAGAAGTTTACATCGCGTTACTTGACATCACGACGTCACGTAACTAACATGCCACTCAAAAATGTCAACTTAAATTACTGATACTAACTAAATTCCTCGTGCATTAAATTGTAACAAAAAAGCTTCAGTTTTCATTTCGGTCCAGGCTGCACTTCAACCTAACTTAACCACAATCCACTCGAAAATGGTACTAACATGTAGAAAGTTGGTTTAGCTGCTTCAATATAATGTCGTCTTCACGTCCACCACTCTCGTTTTACGGAATAGTCGCCACAAATAAAATTAAAAATATCGAAATATGACAGTCACACAGCTATCATAAGCACCAGTGCCACAAAATTAATTAAAATCTCTTGAAATGTTGGTTAAACAATTTGTTGTAATGTTTTCGTGGCGTTTCAAATTGTCTCCGTTGTAAAAAAAAAAAATCGCCTGAAAATTACAAATACAAAATATGCGTACGAGCAGTATTCTAGCGACGCTCGCCGTGTTGTATCGATAAGACGCAAGTCAGAGATAATCGATTGCTCCCATTGTAAACAAATGCAGCATTTTCAGAAAGGCTGATAGCGAACGAAATTTTCGAAAAAGATTTTCTCCTGGTTTAGGCCACATTTCGTCCTAACAACATCCTCTATTAGAAAACGAAATTGTTCAGGTTGATATGATTTCTGTAGAGATAACTTTTTAGTCTTTTCTGGAGTGCTGGTGGCATTTTAAACTTGTGCAACATCTCATATTTCCAATGAAATTAACAGGAATTACATGAAAGTTCCTTGTCTCCAGCGGTAAATTCACTGGGAGTTTGTTATGTAAAAGTTTGTTTAGCTAAAACCAACAACAAAATTAATTCTTTTAGTTAGGCTTCAGTACGTCATATTATAACAAATAATTTCATAATCCTATCGGTTTAAAAGATAGTATGAGGTGTCTCGTACAATACTGCAATTAACTTAATCCTGTCAACGAATCTTGCCATATGACATAACTCAGAGTAATTACGCTTTAGACTAGTTAATTCTGGAACATATGAAGATCTGGCCAATAGCAAATTGATTTTAACTTCCAACTAGAATACTCTTAAAACGTACTGGAAACAGAAGCGAGTATTAAAAAAAAAAGGTATAAGCGCTCCATATTAGGCTTGAATCAATAATATTAAACTCTTCAATAATTTTCTAATTGCTAATAGTAGACAAAATATAAATCGCGAAGTTGTTAATAGTTTTTAACTTTTATTTCTCCAGGAGCATACACCATATTATTATTCTGAGCGAAACAGTGCGGCTACGATTTTTGTAACATTATACACGCAGGCTCAAAATTTCTGGTCACCGAGCGAATTTTTTCGAGTGCTAACATTGGTGTCAACAATAAAAATCGCTCAAAAATAATCAAATCTTGTTAAAAATTAATTACGAGTGTAATACTCTTAGCATTTTTACATATATTATGTGATTTATTCAATACCTCTTTACACAATACGCATACCAAAATAACACATATTCCAGAAATAATCCAACGTATTCACAACAAATTACTTTGTTTCTATATTACATATAGAATTAGTATTTTTCGCATAAATTAATTAAAAAATAGTGGATATTAGAAAGAATTTTTTCCTACCCAAAAAATGAAGGAATAATTTAAATTTGCAAGAGATTGAATTAGAATTTTAAAAATGTTTCCAAATCCAATACGTTTTCCGTCATGTAATATCAGTTTATAAGAGTACCATTAGCTGCGGCCTCTGAAATAACTAATTGATTTCACCTTACTCGATCACCAGAGAACTATACACTTTAAAGAAGTAAAACTTGACCAATATTTTGCTCTGACAGGTTTCTCCAATAAATAATAACTTCTCTTAATTTGCACGCCGTAATTTGCACATAAAAGGCTTTCTTTTCCAAATATATACCAAGAAAGAGCAATTAATACTTACAAAGTATGTTAGAAAATATAAATCTAAGAGTGTTATGGTACACGGATGGTAATTGTGCGTGACTGATTGTTGTATGTTGAAGATAAACCTAATAGGCTGCCTTCACGAACAAAGGCAGCTGAAGATAGCTGTGTAGGGAAATTGCCACCGGAGCCTGTGCTC
This sequence comes from Vandiemenella viatica, assembly GCA_031002005.1. Lineage (NCBI taxonomy): Eukaryota > Metazoa > Arthropoda > Insecta > Orthoptera > Morabidae > Vandiemenella > Vandiemenella viatica. Next base: position 121,468,133 of record JARYHS010008075.1, on the reverse strand, counting down.
CATTGCAATTAAATTAAATTAAATTAAAAAAAAAAAGAGTAGTCATTTACACCGAAAGTTCTACAAAAACTATGTGTAGAAGGCAACTTTACACCGAAACTTTCAGAACCTTAACCAAACAACCCTTAAAAATATTTTAACATTCTGGAAATTATGAATACTGTTTAAAACACAAATCAAATATTTGAAAACATTATACAAATTGCTTAGGAGATTTTAGAGCTAACTTAAAATCAACTAACTGTTTATATGAATTGAAAATGCATTGAAATATAGTCACGCTACGCTGAAGTCCTGTTAATAATGTTTTACTACTTTAGCATACACTAACTGCTGGGTGAAATACTCACTGTTCAGTTACATTTCCTATTTCAGCTGTCGACGTAAAACCATCTTTTTTCTTTATGCTCGAAATTATATTTTAGTCTTCTCAAAGTGCTGTGTGAAGCCGAACTCCCTTAACACTATGAATAACCGTTGTCAACTTCAAAGATGCCGGCCCTGGCAATGTGGGCGCTAGCACGCTGGCCTGACATCATAAGGGTCGCCGGTTCGAGTCCGCCCTCGGGCATGGGTGGTTTTTCTGTTAGGGTTGGGAAAGGCCTAAAGGTGAATGAGAATCGATCAAAGACATATGGTTCAGAAGCCATATGACAAACACCCATTCAGGTCTCTATGTGGTGATTTGCTCCTTAGAATAGGTACGAACATGCGCATTATCCTCAAATAATGTCTCAAATCAAATGAGCCTGAGACAATAGTGACTACAATATAATCAAATTGAAGCTAACCACAGAGACCAAAGGCCACTGTTTTTAGTAATAACATCTATATAAACTATACAGGAAAGATATTAAATATTACTTGGGCTGACAGTTTATTTACACAGTACCTGACGCGTATCAGAAGGTTTACTCCTGGAATCGACGAATCTGCGGGGATTATCGGTCCCTCACCTCTCGCAAAGTTTGTTTTGTGTGTGCAGTACGTTAAACGCTTCCGTTGTTTGTGTTCCACGTGATGCTATCGAGCCCCATATCAGGTAGAATTACCGACTTAGTTCTGGGCGGCCACGATAGAGGCTGATAGCGTAGCAAGTGTAAACTCTGCCGCTTAGGAGTTCAAGTTATGGAAGTCACGCAAGTTTATCTGCAGAAGTGTTTCTTAAACTTTGCTGCGCCAGTGAAACTCTCCTATTTGCGGCAGTAGCTGTCATCATGTGTCTTCAAACCATAGTAACAGTATGTTGCGAGTAAATGTCAAAGAGATTTTGACTTCTGCACATTTCCCAGTATAAAGAGACATCTATGGTTTACCTGCGACCAGCTAAATGGAGATGGAGTGGTGGGTACTGCTTTGAGGCACTTTTTTTTTCTTTTAGGGTTGGAAATGAATGAGTCAGAATTGGTCAAAGCCATAGTGAAGGCGTATGCCAAACACCCAGTCTGGCCTCTATGTGGTGATTGCTCATCAGAGTAGGCTTTTAAACGACTGAATAAGCAGGTAGATTGGAGGCAAAATTGCTTCAATTAGATTTTATTGAGATTGGTAGAGTTAAGCGAAAGGACCAGAAGTTTTTATTGCATAGATTATAGATTAATCCTGCGCTATGAGTACATATGATAACTTCAAGAATGGACACAAGCAAAAAATGTACAAATGTAGATGGGATGATGATATTTGAAAGGCAAGCAAAAATTATTAATCATATGCGACTTGAGCATGGTAATAGGAGAGAAAAAAATTAGCGAGAAGGTAGGCTGTTGAAATTTTGTGTGGTTATTAAGTAGATTATGTTATGTCTAAACAATGCTTCATAAACCAAGTTATGAACTTTAAAACGTACGCGATAACAAATTCGGACAACAATCTAAGAGCAGTTTAAGTCGAGGTATGCAACGATTAGGAAACATAAAGCAGATGCTATTGGTTGCAGTGAGTCTAGTGAGATGTTAGCTCGGAACAGGAAGGGATAGAAGCAATTTGAGAAAATGGTGGCAGAAAGATTTTATACAAGAACCTGCCATCAATTTATGTTTCCATAAATTATGTCCGTCTTGTGCTGTTATTGTTAAAGTACTTAGACGTAACCAGTTCACAGCATCGATAATTAACATAAAATTTTAAGATTATTTAAATATTACTATCCTATCTGAGTATATTTAATTTTCTAATGTCATCGTCGCTTTTGAAGAGGTTTTAAGAGGCTTCTCGAAGATAACTCTCTACAGCTTCGGACGTTCCATTATTTAAAGTGAATAGGCAACTTGCGAGGACTGGGCTGCTCTTGCAT